>JAJIBD010034458.1:0-26294 GCA_021461705.1 Cryptotis parvus | reverse complement strand
TTCAGGCGCAGGGGACCATATGGGGTGCCAGATTCACACCAGAGTCAGACCCTGCAAGTGAAGAGCCCTACCTACCATACTTTCATTCCAGCCCCTTCTTTATTGATAGGATTGAAACGATCAGAATGAACACTCAGTTTACACTGTGTATTGAAACAAAGCCATGTGAAATGTATTAGAGTTGGTTTGCATACAGGACTCCACTGTGTTAGTGGCTAACTAGCTTTAAAGGACTTATGTCAGGGGGAGAGAGATAGCATTTGCCTTGCATGTAGCCAATCTGGGTTCAATCCCCAGCATGCCATATGGTCCCGCGGAGCACCACTAGGAGTAATTCCTGGAGTGCAGAGCCAGGAATAACCCTTGAGTATCATCAGGCATGACCCAAAAGGCATAAATTAATGAATGAAGGACTTATGTTAACATGTAAGTTATTCATACTAGTGCTATGTTAGCATTATAATGCTAATACTAGGCAATATTATATAATCAGTGTATGATTTTTTTTGAATTGTCAGCATGTCCAATAGTGTCAACACTGTTTCAGTTAATGTTTCATTTTTTGATGAGGAAAAATGTTTCATTTTTGATGAGGAAAAATGTTTCATTTTTTGATGAGGAAAAAAAATGCTCCTGTCATGGATAAAGGAAAACATTACTCAGGGCTGTTCTTTGATTACATGTTATTTTGATTAAAGCTGGAGTTTCCAAGTTCCAATTAACATATTAAGATTTACAGAATATTTATTCATATAGAGGCAGCCTACATGAACAAATACATAATTCTGTAGCTATTGAACTTACTATTTATTTTATCACTGTCACTGTCTTCCCGCTCATCATCGATTTGCTTCGCGGGCCCCCAGTAACATCTCCACATGTCCTGTCTCATGCTAGTAGAGCCCAAGGGCATCTGCTTGCTCCAGGAACATAAAGAACCTCAATCCATTCCGGAATGAGGTCTGTAATTGTTACTGGTATTTGGCATATCAAATACAACATGGGTAGCTTGCCAGGCTCTACCATGCATGGATAAATTCTTATCATAAGATAGCTAATTCTTTTTTTTTTCTTACTTTTTGTCGTCGGCAATGCTCAGGTGCTTCCTGGCTCTGCTCAAATTACTCCTGGTGGTGCTCAAGGAACCATATGGAATGTCAGGGATAGAACTCCAGGTCGGCCGCACGCAAGACAAATGCCATACCCACTGTATTATCTGGACCCAATACTAATTCTTATATAAGAAATCATTTACAGGGCTGGAGCAATAGTCCAGCAGTTAGGGTGTTTGCCCTTTCAACGCAGCCAGCCGTAGCACCTGGGTTTGATCCCGGCATCCCATATGGTCCCCCGAGCACCACCAGGAGTAATTTTGAGTACAGAGCCAGGAGAAACCCTGAGCATCGCTGGGTGTGAACCAAAAAAAAAAAAAAAAAAAAAAAAAGAAGAAGAAGAATCATTTACACATTTTAGGACTCAAGATCAGAGTAATATAAAAAGGTTCATATTATGTACTATATTTTTAAAATTGCTCATTTATGAAGGAAAAGGGTGACAGTGTGCTAAAGTTATTATTTACTAAGCATAATCTAGAGAGATATTTCAGGTCCGTATTGCCCAAAGAAAACATACAAATAATGCATCCCCCAGTAAAAATTTCTGATCTAGAGGCCAGAGAAATAGTACAGCAGTGAGGGTGTTTGCTTTGCATACATTCAACTCAGGTTCAATACCCGCATTCCATATGATCCTGTGAGCACCAACTGGAGTAACTCTTGAGGGCAGAACTCCTGAGCATGGCTGGGTGTGGCCCCAAAACAAAAATAAAACAAATTCTGATATCACTTTTCACAGAAATAAGAGAAATCAATCCTAAACTATGTAGGGGACTACAATAAATTCTAAATAGTCAAAGTGATCTTTAGAATGAAAAAACAATGACAGAAGCATCACACTTCCTGATTTCAAACTGTAGTACAAGGTTCAGAGTCATCAAAAACAGCATGGCACTGGGATGAAACAAGACACACTGACCCAACCCGGCCAGACAGAGAGCAAAGAATAAACTCACCTAAATTATCACAAACGTGTGGGAGTCAGAGGCCAGGTAAGACAGAAAATGGAATAGTGGGCTAACAATTGTCGAAAGTACTAATACCAACCTAGAACCAAGCATTAAATACTGGCAAAAAAAAGATACACATGACAACCCTTTTAATGCATGTTCCGGAATCCATAGTCTGGAAGGGAAGGAAAAGAGAAAGAGAGAGAAAGGGAAAGAAATAAAGAACCTGGATGGAGGCTGGCTGGGGGAGGGGGAGGAACCTGGGATGTTGCTGGTGGGAGATGGGCACTGGTGGAGGGATGGGTGCTGGAAACTGCATGACCAAAACCCAAATATGAACTTTTAATTGTACATCTTTGTAAATTGTATATCTCACAGTGGTATAATAAAATACTTTAAAAAAAAAAAAAAAAGTTCCCACGTTGCAAAATCAAAAGATTACACAAAACGAGTAAAGATTTTTATTTTTTTTTAAAAAAGAAATAAACCCACCTATACAAGCATCCACTTATCATTGATAAGGATGCCCAAAACACACAAGAGGAAAAATAAAATCTCTTCAGTAACATTGGTATAGGGAAAACTGGATAACTACATGCAAAAAGAACAGAACTAGATCCCCAGCTATGCCGAGGCAGAAAAGTTACCCTCAAAATATCGTAAACACTTGAATGCAAGACCCAAAACTGTAAATCTCTCTAGGGATAGAAAAAAATTGGAAATGTTCCTAATATTTCTCTTGGCAATATTATTTTCCTCCATTAAAAGCACAAAAGCAAAAGAAACATACATTAAAATGTTTCCACACAGGAAAGAAAACCAACAGCAAAATACTGAGAGGTAACCTGTAGAATCAGAGGAAGTATATGAGAAACTCATATAATTCAACAAGAAAAAAATATATGTAAATATACATACATATATGTGTGTATATATATATATATATATAGATATATATATATATATATATATATATATATATATATCAGTGGGGGGGCCTGACTCACCATTTTTAAATGTATACAAATGGCCAACAGGGAGCTTGTTCAATGTCACTAATCATCACAGAAACGCTAATCAAAAAACACAATGAGATATCACTGCACATTTGTGAAAAGCTGTTATCAAAACACTAAGGTAGGCTGGAGCGGCAGCCCAGCGGGTAGGGCGCTATTCCTTGGCTGACGGCCGTCCGGTACAGCCAGGTACCCGATCCCCCGGTATCCCATATGGTCCCCTTGAGCACCGCCAGGAGTAATTCCTGAGTGCAGAGCCAGGAGTAACCCCTGAGCGCCGCCGGGTGCCCCTAAAAAAAAAAGCAAAAAAAAAAAAAACCACCAAGTAATAGCAAATGTTGACAGCAACATGGGAAAAAAAAAGTGAACTCTAGAGTTTTAGGAAAGGGAACTGACATAACATTGTGGATAACAAGTATAGAGATTCCGCAAAAAAATTGAAAACAGTACTAAATAATCTGGCAAACCTACTTCTTGATATATATAAAACCAAGGGACATAAAATCAGCACCTCAGGGATGATCTTCGCTCCATGTCCACTGTAGCAATATTCACAATATCCAAGATACGGAGATAAACTATGTGTTCATGGCAGCAAAAGAAATTAGAACATGTGTTTGTATACTATATAGCAGTATGTATATATGCAAAAGTAGATACTTCTGCCCAGAGACATAAACAGTGGAATATTATTCAATCATAGAATAGAAGCAAATTCTCTCTTTGAAACTACACGGATAAACCCAGAAGACAGTGGGCTACATGAAAACAGCCACCAGTTAGAGTAGTTCTTGACGCCTATCAAATATGTGTGGATCCATGGAAAACTACTGGCTCAGAGTGAAAGGAAAGAGTAGAACGGTGGTTAGAGTGTTGGGGAAATAGGTTTTGTTTAAGGAAACTTTCTGTTAAGGGTAACTTTCTATGGATGTAGAAGATTCTGACTATCATTAATAATATTACGTAGTATATGGGCTAGAGAGAGAAGTGCAAGTATGGCACTTTGCTTGTGCTCAGCCTAACATCCCATATGGTCCCCTGAGCACTGCTAGGAGTAATTCCTTGAATTCAAAGCCAGGGAGCAACCCTTGAACACCACTGAGTGGCCCAAAAACTAAACTACAACTAGGCAAATAGAAATAATAATAGGAAGAGATAGTACAGTGGGTAAGGTACTTTGCCTTGCTTGCAGACAAACCCAGGTTCAATCCTCAGGTCCCCATATGGTCTCCCTGAGCACCTTCAGGAATGATTCCTGAGTGTAGACCTGGGAATAACCCTTGTGCATTGTTAAGTGTGACCCTAAACCAAAATATAGTAATAATAAAAGAATATAACCTAAATATAATTATATAATAATATGATGATGATTGTTATTATAACAAAATATAATGAAATACAATAAAATCATAATCCCTACAAAAGATTTCCCACAAAGCCTCAAAGTACCATCTTGAAAAGCTCTTTGTATTACTAAAGAGTAAAACGTCTCTTACACGGAAGACCTGCAATTCCACTTAAGCAGCTCTCAAATGTAGCATCATGTGACTTGTGCCACTTGGGTGTGACGCAATGGGAGGAACACAATCTCACCTCCATAACACCCCTTGTCACAATGTTTCACCAGAGGACAACCTGAAATACAATCAAACAAAGCAAACTGAGAATTACTTTGTAAGAAAATGGCCTGAACACTTCAAAACTACAAAAAATTATGAAAGATGAAAGGCAGCGGGGAATGTTTCTAGATTAAAGGAGAAAATAGGCAAGAGCATCAGCATCAAATGTAAGGCATAACTTTGCTAAGTCTGGATGGAGAAAGAATAGCTACAAAGAACATTTCTTGAACACAGGAAAGATCTGAACAGAGTCTATTAGTACAACTTTACTGTACCAATCTTCAATGTAGATACTATATAATGAGGCAGTGATTCTATAAGTAGTGAAAATGCTCTTTTAAAAGATGGATACCGAAATATGACTTCGGTATGAAATATGCATACTAAAAGAGATAGACTGAAGTAAGTCTTGACTTTCAAATACCTGAACATTAACCCTTTATAGCAAATTAACTTTTAAATTAATTTTTGTTGAATCACAGTGAGACACTCAGTCAGCAAGGTTGTTCATAATTGGTTCCCCTTATATAATGATCCAATGTTCAACGCCTGCTCACTTCACCCACCATCAATGTCCCCATTTTCCCCACTCCTCAGTCTTTTCTTTTGTCCTCCTCTCTCTCTCTCTCTCTCTCTCTCTCTCTTTTCTCTCTCTCCCCCACATCCTTTTAGGCATTATAGTTTGCAATACAGATACTGAAAGGTTATCATGTATATCCCTGAGTGTTGAAAGTCGGTAAAGGGATAAATTAACTCTTAATCAAGGAGATAACACATTGGTCCCCACAAATTAACCACCATTAGGGCTACATGGAAAGAATTTCAAGTCCCCAAACTATTTTTCCAGATTTTATAAGCTTGAAAAAAAGTGGGGGTAAGGGAGGAATTAGCTACACTCAGAGGCAGTCAGGGCTATTCCAGAGTGGTGTGGCTCAGTAAGACAACCGCAGTAGCTTAGAGATCACATGAGGTGCTAGAGTAGAGGTTATATAGGTAGTCCCTGGTTGGGACATGCAGCGAAGCAAGTTACCCCCTACACTACTCTCTTCAGCCAACACTTCGAAATATTTCAAATAAATTTGATATTTATTTATAAAAAATATTACATATATCATGTTCACCAATTTATAATCTGAAGTTACTATATCATCAAGGGCTTTGTTCTCCCTCTCTGCAAAGTAATGATAAGAAGCTCTTTAACCCCAACGAATGGCTCCCAGTGATATATTTTTTTTTCATTTCTTTCTATTTTTTTACTATTAAGGTCACTTGTGGTGATGCTTAGGGGTTACTCCAGCCTCTGCACTCAGTAACTACTCCTGGCAGTGTTTAAGCACCGCATATAGGATGCCAGAGATCAAACCTGGTCAGCACTGTGCAAAGTTAATACCCAGCCGCCTCTCCCACACCCTCGCTGTCCTGTGGTTCCGGCGCTCGGCTCAGTGACTCAAAATCTACTCTTTAATATTTCACGATAAACCTTAGGACATGCCCTGCCCAATCTTATTCCTTCTGACTATTGGAGACCTTCTTTGAAGCTTCAGCCAACCCCACTTACTGTCTCTTTCTAGCCAAAATTTGGAAAAAGTGATATATCGATACTACTTTAAGAGCAAGCAAGTAAAGGTCAAAGAATTATAATTCTGCTATTTGCAAGTCTATCACTGTCTCAGTGAAACATTAAATAACTTACATAATTTATTAGTCACAAATTAATATTCTGACCTTAGTTTTCATAGAAGGTTAGCAGAGCTAGAGCAAAACCGCTTCCGTGGCCACTCTTCGTAAAACTAACACCATCAGTCAGTGTCAAAACCGAACGCAATTTTGCTCAGAACTGAGGTCACTACGTAAACTTCCTTCTGAGGCCCTGGAAGTCTATGCTTCTATTGGAGTCCCTTAATGAGGCAGACGCGGACACTCCAACGAAAGAACATTATTTGAGATTACATGCTGGTTGCCTTTCCTGTCCTTGGTTCTGATTCTTCCACTTCCTACAGAATAGCGTGAAGACTATTCCCACTAGTCTTTACTTGTAGAAGTCACTCAGAAGCCCTTAAAAAGAAGGCCAATGCAACAAAACTAAATCAAACGCCAAAGTACAATCTCTTGATGAAAACATCTTGGTAACCAGACAGAGGTGATGTTTGCACAATGTTATAAACGTACCTAACTCAGTTACTGAACTTATATTTCACCAAGACCATTTTATGTCCTATGAACACAAGGATATCGACTTTTACAAACCAGTCTAACCCCAGGAAATAGCATATGGTTAGTGACGAAATAATCATGCCCAAGATTCTTTTTTTTACTGTGACACGTGAAAAAATGTATTATGTCGTCTCGCGTGTATGGCTTCTCCTCCCCATTTATTTCTCTGCTCTCAGATCCTTTTCAGTTGCTCAGTTGGATGCCTGTCCTAAGCAGCTCTTAGGCTATTGTTTTCTATCTCAGCTTTGTTTTCCTTTGATTCATGGGGGAAAAAAAGGGACACACCTAGCAGTGCTGAAGGGGGCTTCGCCAATACCATGGACCAATGAGGTGCTTCGGGAAGCCTGCTTGAGCTCCTCTGGCCCTTTACAGTGGTATCTTTCACAGGCTCCCACTCATTGGCATTGGCAAAGCCAGCTGTCCTGCGCTTCTTCTCTGAAAGGTCCAGTCTCTAGACTCATCACTAGGCATTCTCCCTGCCCACCCGCGCTCACAAAACCCAAGTGCAAACAGAGATTTAATGGGGCTATGGGGAGATTTTCAAATGTTATTTCCAAATAAGCATGCTAAAGTACTATCTTATTCCTGTGTCCCGTTAATAAACTACTACTTCCCCGCCACCCACCTATATGAGGGGCATCGCAAGATAAAACAATAGTTTAACCTCCATCAAAGTTTCTCTGATGGAAATTACTCGTGCCAGTTTGGTAACATGGATGAAATGATTATACAATGAATGTGGGTTCATGTGTATTCATAAAAATTAATGGACAAATTCCTAGAAAACTTTGAGATAAAAACGCGTTCAGGCTCGGAGCAATAGTACAGCAGGGAGTGGTGTTTGCCTTGCACGCAGCAGAAGCAAGTTCAGTTCCCGGCATCCCATTTGGTCCCTAAGTACCGCCAGGAGTAATTTTTGAGAGCAGAGCTCAGAGTAACCACTGAGCATTGTTGCGTGACCTAAAAAGCAAAAAAAAAAAAAAAAAAAAAAGCTTTTCTATAAACCACTATACATACTTTATCTCTATGACTGCTGGGAGAAAGGCTTACAAGGCTTTAAGAAATGTTTCTGTGATGGTATTTGCAATTTTTGTTCATTTGTTGTTTTGGGGCCGATCCGGCTATGCCTGTGCTGCTCCTGGCTGGCTTTGTACTCAGGTGCTACTCCCCTGGTGGTGCTTTCTTGGGGACAATATGGGATGTCAGT
Organism: Cryptotis parvus; assembly: GCA_021461705.1. Taxonomy (NCBI): domain Eukaryota; kingdom Metazoa; phylum Chordata; class Mammalia; order Eulipotyphla; family Soricidae; genus Cryptotis; species Cryptotis parvus. Next base: position 18,173 of record JAJIBD010034458.1, on the reverse strand, counting down.
GATCAAACCCTAGTAGGTCAGAAGATAAGCGACTCTACCCACTATTTTATCACTCCAGCCCCTATTCTCTCCCATTTTAATTGGTGTTTCAACTCAATTTTTTGCCACTTAGTTCAGCAAGTTTATAAAGATATGTCCATATTTCCAACACATGGAACTTTCATACACTGATAATAGTATTTTGGGCCATGAGTTCAAAGGCAGTATCTTTATCTTCTATGAAAGAGGCACAACATTAATCTGACATCCTCTCTGACGAACTGTATGTTCGTAATTCCAGTTATGATGGACAGATCATACAACACGGATACCTGGGAGCCAGAGCAATAGTATGATCAGGTAGGCATGGCTTACATGCCGCCCCACTAACCTAGTGCTTAATGCCCATAAGGTCCCTAAAGGCCGTAAGGCTAATTCCTGAGTGAAGAGCCAGGAGTAATCCCTGCACCACTGGGTTTGGCCCCAAACAAAAATAAAAAGACAGACAGATGCACAGACAGACAGACAGACAGACAGACAGACAGACAGGGAGTGAGAGCACCTGTAAATTGGCCCAGAAAGATAGTACACAGGTTGAGCTTATATTTATACTTAGGGGACCTAAGTTTAATGCTCAGCATTGCAAGTTCCCTCAAACACTCACTAGGAGCCCATTTATAAACATAGAACTGGTAGCCCTGACACACTTCTCTCGAGTGTGGCCCTCAAAAACAAATAATAAAAACACCTGCAATTATAAATTTACCTAGAAGATAAATAGAACTCATTTTTCAATTAACAAACACAAAGAAAACTGTTAATTTTAAAATAGAAATCCCACTTGTTGTAAATGAAAGCAATGCAACTAATCAAATAAAAACAGAATAAATTTTCTCTTAATTTAAAATCTTATTCTGGGGCTGGAGACAGCACAGCAGGTAGTGGACATTTGCCTTGTACGCAGCAGACCTGGGTCTGATCCCTGGCATCCCACATGGTCCCCCAAAAATTACCACCAGGAAAGAATTCCTTTGAGTGAGGAGCCAGGAGTAACTCCTGAGCATCTCTGCGTGACCCAAAATGAATGAATGAATGAATGAAATCTTACTCTGGATTTATGAATTAATGTGTAGAAGCTAATAAAAAATGATAATACTCCAATTATGACCAAACAGTTGTAAATATCAAACATTAACTGCTATGTTGAACAAATGACCTGCCGGGGGCTGGAGTAGCAACGTGTTTAATGGCATCTGCTCTCAGACCGTGGCACAGCCCATATGGTATCCCAAGCACCATCGGAATGAACCCTGAACACTGAGCCAGGAGGAAGCCCAAGCAGTGCAGGGCGCGGCCCAAAAATAAACAAAAAGATTGAAATTTGCAAAAGCGACCAGCTAAATGTCTGATATATATTATACACATATATACACATCTATGCATATCATGTCCCATAAAATACTTTTTATGTGCTACAAACTATTTAAAGTATAAAATATTAATATATTTTGTATGTAAAATGCATATATTTAATAAAATGTATTAAAAGCGGCACTAATCGGAAAGAGAATCAACTTTATGCTAGAATTAATAGCAGAAAGCAGGAACATCATTCATTCTCAAATATACTTACTCAGATTAATGGTTCTCCAATGTTCAAGTAAACGCGCACATTAATGTTTATTATTAGGCCAAAGAGACAGATCCACAGGTTGTACAAAAAGCTGCTGCTTTCATAAGTATACAATCCCCAGAGACATCCCAGCACTGTGAGACTGGTCTCCCAAGCGCTTCTAGTAGGGGTCCCTGAGCACAGAGCCAGAGAAGTCGGAATACCTCGGTGTGGACAAGAAAAAATAATCGTAATAATAACACAAATTATTCTTTTGTGAGTTTTTACTGTGTAAACACTTTGTAAAAGGCACTTTCACTGTTTTTTTTTTCCTAACAAGTAGGTTCCTATTAGCTTCTTTACATTATGGACAAAAACAAGGCAAAACAAGTCAGGGATTTTACCAAGGTCACAAAGTAGCGACCTGGCTCAAATCAAAAGCCCTGATAATCACAGCAATTATGTTTTGAAAATGTGGTAACAGTTGGAGTTTCAGAGGCACCTAATAATTTGAGTGAGGATTCAAATGTTCTAGAAAGTGAAAATTTGCCAGGCACCTGATCCCTTGAGACTCCCGGCGATCGCTGTATCACCGTCTTCCCATTTCCTCATTGATTTGGCGTTCTGAGCGGGCACCAGTAATATCTCCATTAGTCCCGCTCACAGGCAAGTGTAACCTAAGGGCATCTGCTTCGTTCCAGGGACAGGAGGAGCTCCGAAACCATTCTTCAGATCATGGAACTGGAGGTCCATAATTATTACTAGTTTCTTGGGTATAATAAGAAAATGAAACACAGAGAAGTTTGCCAGGCTCTGCCATGGGGATGGTATAGTCTCAGTAGAAGGCTCTCACATCTCAAGCATTTACTGATGAAACTTAAAGGGGAAGATCAGGTTTATTAATTATATTAAATAGAAACCGGAAACTTCAGAAAACAGAATCAATTGTTCTTTAGTTTGACCAGGAGTTTAAATTTAGTGATTGAAAATTAGTTGGCAAAACAGTAACCCTGGTCTTCACTGTATCACTGTCTTCCCCTTCATCATCGATTTGCTCGGGGGGGCACCCGCTACATCTCCATGTAGTCCTATCTCAGTGTAAGTAGAGCCTAAGGGTACCTGCTTCTTAGGAACATAAAGAGCCTCAAAACCATTTCGTCAGGTCATGGGAATGAGGTCCATAATTGTTACTGGTATTTGGCATATCAAACATGACACGGGTAGCTTGCCAGTCTCTGCCGTGGGTGGGGAGCCACTCATCTGTAAATCCAGCATTTATTGATGTAACCGCACAGTATTGGCGCCGCGTAGGCCGGGCCGTGATAGGCTGGTCTGCTGGGTGTAGCCCAGATGAGGGGAAGTCCAGATGTGGAAAATGCTGAGGCCCCTCATGGAGTGTGTGTGTGGTGGGGGTCTTCTGGTTTGTTGCGTGGCTCTGCTGGGGTGGCGGGCCAGGGCTAGAACCCGCTTTCCCTCCCGGGCACCTCGTGAGAAAGCGGCACAGGGAGAGCCAGCAGTGCTCTGCCCTAAGTCTGTGAGCCTCTAAAGTATATGATAGGAAAGCATGCTTACTGCACATCACCATCACCAATGTGCCCAGGCCATACATGAAGTCTAGGGGTTGCCAACTATCCAACTTTTTTTTTTGGCTTTGGGTCTCACCCAGCAATGCTCAGGGTTACTCCTGGCTCTGCACTCAGAAATTAGTCTTGATGTGCTTAGAGTAAAATAGGGATGCCAGAAGTGAACCTGGGTCAGCCACATAAAGCAATGCCCTACCCGCTGTGCTATCACTCAGACCACACGTTATATACTAATCGACATGACTAAAACTAATAAGACTATCTGATGACGTAATATATATTAACACAATACTTTATATGCTATTATCCTGGCTTTGGCAGCCGGTACTGGCAAGATGAGTCAAATATAAGACCGCCAAACAAGTTATATACTACCAGAGGACCACTAGGAAGATCCACTTGTCATTAGAGGTGACACTTTGGTGATAGCAATGGTTGTGTGGGAAACTGTGATCACTTGATCACTTGACATCCCATTATTCATCGATTTGCTTCGAGTGGGCACCAGTAATATCTGTGCGCATCCTCATCAAACAGTAGCCCAATGGCATCTGCTTAAGTTTTAGGAATATGAAGAGCTCTTAAACCGTTCGTTGCTCAGGGTCTGGCACAAACTGGGCTCAACTCAATCACATCTAGAAGTACAAGAAAATAAGACCAGTATTCCCAAAGTAGATAACAGCACGTATTGTTCCCTCTGCCGAACATCTGAGAAGGTAGCAGTGGCCAACGAATGATCGAGGAAACATGAGATCATTTTTACTGGACATTGAAACTGAGGGACATTGTCCGGCTTGCCCGCTTTAAGGAAGGTAGATTTATTTTGCTTGAGACAATGAATTTTTTCCTTCTCAAAGGGAAGCGGTAATTCAAATCTGTTTGAGAACCTCTGCTCAAATACCCAGGACTGGGTGAACTTCTCCCTAGGTTGACAATATTCCCATGTATACCACATGCTGATGTTCCAGTGAGTATAAGCTCGTAGAAGTCAGAAAACTGACAATGCATCTAATTGGCTGAGTTACTAATTTCATCTTTCCTATCTGTACTTTCTTATGAGGGTGGGGAGAGAGACTCTGTTCAAAACTAAAATAAATATCATCAATGATGCTATCAAAGGGTTTGTTATTCAAGGACTCTGGGCAATCTAGATAGATTATCAAATTTCAGAGTAAATGAACAAGATTAAAATTTAATGTTTCCAGGAATGTTGATACAATGTTAAATGATGGCACATGGAAATGTTCGAGCAATATGAGGATAAAGAAAAAGAGGATGTGCTTGAGAAGAATGCCTCTGCTGAATATGAGCAAAGAGTAATAGGCTCAATAAATACTTACTTATTGGCTAAGATTAAATTTCTCGGTCTGGGTTTCTATCGAAGAACTAAACAGAATATTGGTGATTATTTTCCAAATGTATTAAAGTCTTAAAACATGCATGAGTTTGAGTCTTTATTTCTTCGACACTCACATAAATAAATACCATAAATAAATCATCTCCTACTAGGCTAGTATGATATAGCTTTATGAATCATATAACTAAAATTTTATGTAGGGATATGTACTTTGTTTCCTAAAACTAAAAATCAACTTTTGAATTCAATTAGTATATAGGCTTTCCTGGCTATTAAAATCCAAATAAATTTTCTAAGAATCTCTAAGATTGCCTTTATTTTCAACACACCTTCTATTTCAACTCCAACAATTTAATTATAGAATTAAAAACAGAAATTAATGGCTTCTTCAATTAGTTCATATACTTTCCTCCCCAACAATTGCTTCAACAAAATTCAGCCCCACTCAAAATATATTTCATCACTCGAAGACTCAGGTTGTTTCTAGATTCTGGGCCAGCTGTGAATAGCATGCAAGTGAACATAGAAATGCAGAATCTGGAAACAATCTGAGCGCCCCGAGAACAGATGACTAGAGCAAAGAAAACCTGTGATATCTACCTCCAATGAAATAATTATACAGCTGTTAGAAAAATGAAGTTAAGTGAAATTTGCTCTATAAATAGATGGACATGAGAGTATCAGTATGCTAAGTGAAATTAGTCAGAAGGAAGAAAATGACTGAATAGAATGACTGCATTCACTCCTGGGAATATAATCTTAGAGACCGGAAATCATTAGCAGAAACACTATCTGTACTTCTTTATTCATTTCTGCACTATTCACTATAGCTAGAATTGAAACAACCTAAATGCCCCAAGAATGAGGATCATTAAAGCAAAGTTCCAGGGTTCATCTACACTATGGAATACTATGCGGCTTGTCAGAAAAGATGAAATTAAGGAAATTTACTTGCACGGATGGATATGGAGATTCATCATGCTGGAGTGAAACAGTCAGAAGGAAAAGGGACAGATATATAATGACTGTATTCCATTACAAACGACATAAATATGCCAGTGTTTTACTAAATGTCGGAAATGGGGATTAGGTAGACAAACTCACCATTGAATATACACAAAGAGACTTAAGATAAACTCTAAATATCTGCAGGCCAGTCACAATGTGTAAAATAAGAGGGAGAGATATGTAGAGAGAGAGACAGAGAGAAAAGAGTGGAAACGGGCCAACATCCTAATAAGGCAACATGGGGTGGGCGGGAGGGGGTGGGGTACATTGGTGGTGGAAATGGGGCTGTGGTGGAGGTATGGGTGCTGGTACACTTATTACCAAGAACCAATTATGAACACCTTTGTAATTGTATGTTTCACGGTGGTATAAAAATTAAAATAAATAAATAAATTTAAAAAAAGAAAAAAAGAATGACTGTATCTATTTCTGGGATATAAAACAAATAGTATGAGACCAATATCCAAGGCCAGGCTACATAGATCAGTAGGACTTGTCAATGGTTGGAATCTGGGAAGACGAAGTTGAGCTCAGACAGGCAGCGTGCTAACAATTGTTGAAATGGCAAATGAAGACTATATCTGAGCACTGAACATAGGCAAAGTTAGATAGAAAGAGAACTCCTAAATGTATGTATTGTAAGTTACAATTTATAAGAGAAGGGAGAAAGAGAGAGACAGAGAGAGAGAAGAAAAATGCCTATCTAGACACGGGTTAGGGAGGGAGAAGGGACTTTGAAGATATTGGGAGGGTGGTGGATGTTGAGTGATGGAACACTGTGTGGCTGAGACCTAATCACGAGTGCTTTGTAATTGTATATCTCACAGTGGTATAACAATCTTAATTTAAATCAAACTATTCGCTTTTCCAAAAGTTAAATAATAAGGATAATACCACATAGTGCCCACTAGAGAGAAGAAAATATCTTCTGCCTTAAAAGATTCTTATAGTGCTGAACAAGAAATATCACACATGATGGATTCTAGTATTTATAATTGGCATTAATAAATTAAAATTGAAGTCCCACATTTTGGAGAAATATAATATTTTAACATGCAATGAGATTGTATGGTAAAATAAATCAGAATTGCCATTTTTAGAAAGTTTCTGATTCCAAAAAGTAGCTTAATATACCCACTCACATCTACTAAAGGTATTGAATACATTTTTTCTATATACTTACATTTTTAATACTTCTTCCATTTTTAATCAGCTTGAATTTCACAGTTACAAAGTTATTTTTTAATTAAGCGCCACCCACACAATTTTCAACACTCGCCCCTTCACCAGTATCTACTTCCCTTCCACATGCTCCCGTGATCCCCCTCTTGGTGCACAGATTATTCCCTCTCTCCGGCTACTGTCCTTCTTGCTCCCTTCCCTAATTTATTCCCCACAGCCACCTATTCTATGTATAATGGTTTTTAAACACTAATAATGTTATTTAAATGTACTAACTTTCAATTGCTTTTATATTAAAATAATACCACTCAAGTAGTTTTAAAAGCTACAATAAAATAAGCCCAATTTTAATAACAAAAGATGTCCAGCAAATTTTTTAAATTTTTTATTATACCGTACACCGCGAAAAATATACTAATTACAGTTGCGTTCACAATTGGTTCTCGGTAAACAGTATACCAGCACCCATCCCTCCACCAGTGCCCCCTCACGCACCACCAATGTACCCCACCTCCCGCCACTCCCCATGCTGCCTTAATAGTAGGTACCCCCAGTTTCCACTCTTCTCTGTCTTTTCTCTGTCTCTTTACCTTCTCTCCTTATTTACATTGTGGCTAGCCTGGCAGATATTTGTAGTTTCATCACTTGGCTCCCTTCTGTGTATATTCAATGGGTAGTTGTTTTGCTTTTGGGTCCCGGCGATGCTCAGGGTTACTCCTGGCTCGCATCCAGAATTACTTCCTATTGGTAAGCTTGGGGGACTATATGGATGACTAACTCGCCTGCATGGCTGTAGTCAAGGCAAGCCAAATGCCCCTACCCGCTTGGGCTATCTCTCCCGGCCTCAATGGTGAGTTTTAATCTGCCATTACCATTTCCCCACATTAAACACTGAATTATTTATGTCCTATTAATGAATGCAGTCATTCTAAAACTGTCCTTTTTAAAATTTTTTTTCCAAAATTAAACACATTCTGTCTCAGTTGTATACTTTATTCAGAATCTACAAAACACAGGCATTGTTAGATCTTTCAAAACAACAGCAACTGGGGCAAATTGTTTGTGGCAACAGAACTCAGGGAGCCGAATCTGGCGTAAGTTAGTACAAGGCTGACTTGGGATTCAGACAAGCAAGATTCAATAAGAGCCTGTAAGTCCCTAACTCTTTTCCAGTATTTACAATGATCTGATCTTAATGATATATATTATATATTTAAATTGTTTTTGAAATAGGGATCTGTAAAGTGCTTTACATAATTACATTGAAATAGTGATTAAAATTATAACCTTAGAGAGATTTGCCAGACCCTTCTGGTCTAAATCTCCATACTATCACTTGAATTTTTAAATTAAGGTCTCGGAGGAAAATTAAAACATAAACATGCTTTCTCTGATTAAGAGCACAGCACTCCTGAATACTTGGCTGCCAGAGAGGGAATTGGTGAAAATCTGACTTGAGTTTTACTTTAAAGTAGTTAAGAGAAATTATGCGGCATTTCAAGGAAACATAAAAATATCTGGTTTTATCTCCATCTCATCTTGTTTCTTTCTGTGGAACAGCTTCAGTGAAACTGTTTACAAGTTTTTAAAACAACCCCTGTGTCGAATCGAGAGTTGATTGATTCCTTACTGCCACTTCCAATGCACTTCTGGGGCTGTGGCCAGAAAGTGATCTACCAGCAGCTAGAGACCTGCTTCCATACTTGAAAATCTCTTCCCAGACAAATATGCTGCTCCCACAATTTAATTTGGCCTTAATGTACAATGAGAAAATTTCAAAGTCTTCCGCTTGACACTAATTCATACCCAGCCATGAGAAACATCTTAACCACTATAAACAAAAATTCCAAGATGCATGACCTATGAACTTGTGACTTGAGAGTAATACTGAGAAATTCCATATCAGAAGTAAGTTCTGGGTAGGTATTTTATAAAGCAGGTAATAATTTGAGTATAAGACCTCACAAACAACAATATTTAACAGATACAACCTTAGGTAGAAAATGGGGGGAGCCAGAAAAGATAGCTCAGTGGGAAGGCATTTGCTTACGACAAACACGGCTCAAATTAATCGTAACTACATATGGTCGCCAAACCTTCAGCAAGCGACTCCTGAGATCAGAAGCTCAGAGAAAGCCCTCGGTACGCTGTACATATGCACCTCCACCTCCCTCACCCCAAAAAGATAAAAGGAAACCCCATGGTTATACCTGGGATGCTGGAAGTCCGAACTCCTTTCCCACAAGCACAGTTAATATGGCTTGCTTTTTGTTTTTTTATTACATATTCTGAAAAAGGAAAACCGTTAAGGCTACTTTAAAGCGTTTTATAAGGCACTGAACTAAATTTGAGGGGCTGGTTGATGCCCAGGTGAATGCAGAAACTTGACACTATCTTGAATGGAAGCCTCCGACAACAGAGCCGAGAAACAGAACAGGAAATTAAATTGAACCGGGTTTCCATATTCTTTCCCAAGATTCTCTAGCCTCCACCATTTCCATAGTTATCTTCAGTATTATTCAATCGCGGTTCCAATCCGTCCTGCCTTGCAACTCCCATGTAAGCTCAGCGCAAATTACTCGCGATGTCGGGGCACTTTGTGAACACCTGCTCCACCAGCAGGCCCTGGGCAGCTCCTACTTCTTCAGACCACTAGGCCCAAGAGGAAGCAGACGAAGCATTGTCTGAGCGCCAAGGTCGCCTTCTCTAGACTGGCTCTTCTGTGTGGCGGTTCTTGGCTGCTCTTCAAACCTCTCTAGTCTCTCGCCCCTGACCCTGACCCGTACTACTTCACTTCCAATTTCCTTTGGTCTACCGATCCTTGACCTATTACCTTACCCTTTATCTTCTTAACTGGGTTCTAATTAATTATCTATTTCATCCTCTAAAGTTCTTGCAAAAGATGTGTTTTTATGCCTGGCCATGAACAATTTCATCCTGAATAGTTTAACAGTAGCAATAATGATTGTAAACTGCTGTAAGGTGAGCATTTCACCTTGGGAGCAGGCATGATGCTAAATACTCGGTATGAATGAGCCCACTTCTTTCCATTCATCTCAGACAGATATGAATAGTATTTATAGTTTTCAGAGGACAAATATTTAGGTAATCTGCTTCTATTATTCTCCCCAATTCACTCAGATTTCTGCACTCAGTCTCTCATTTTTTTTATTTTTCTTTTTCTCTGCTTCTCAAAACACATACAGGGGATTGAACTCACTGCCCTGTCTGTCTCGCTTCTGTACGGTACTTTTATCCAGTTCTCACTTTCACCACTCAGATGTAAGAGACCAACTCCACCTCTTTTCGCAATACTCTTCCATGAATAATCATGTGTACTGGGACACCTACCAGCTATGGAAAGGTGCAGCTAACATTCTTCTATGTCTGAAGACCGCTGGGAGCCCTACAGCGTAGCAAGAGGCAAGCCATCAGGAGCTCATATTCAGTTTCTACTTGCTTTAGTTTTGGGGGTCACACTCATCGGCGCCTCAGAGGTCGCTCGAGACTCTGCACTGAACATTCCTGGCGCCTAGGAAAATCCTATGGGATACTGAGTGAATTGAACTCTAGGTCACAAAGATACATTGCACTCCACTGTAGTATTTCAGGCTCCACTTATAATCTACAATGGCAGAAAGTAATGCAAGTGATGGTATCCAAGAAAAAGGTTTCCAAGACTGTGTAACCTTTATTGCAAAACCACAATGTGGGGAGATAGGAGAGAGAGAGAGAGAGAGAGAGAGAGAGAGAGGAGAGAGAGTAGAGAGGGTTTGACATTGAGGCAGGTGAAAGGGAGGAAACTGCATGGGCTGGATATTGGAAAATGTGCGCGCTGGTGGAGGGATGGGTGCTGGAACACTGTATAATTGTAACTGGTCATGGAACAAGCCAATTACCTATTTCAAGGTGATATAATAAAAAATTTGAATTAAAAAAGACTGCCTATTGGTTCCTACTATATTCCAAAATGGACTCTAAATACGGGCTCATGGCCCTTAAACACATAAGTTCTTGTGACTCCCATTTCCAATACAGCAAACTTCAAAATGTAAACGCGCAACTGCAAAACTTTTCCAGCCCTAGTGTAAAGATGTCCTTTCCAAGTCGCACAATTGTTTTAGTCAACCTGGAAATCACCAAGATACTGCTTGAAGAAATTGTATCCTTTGATTAAACCCATAAATACCAATATTATTGGAAGAATAAAATAAAGGAAACACAATGTAATCAAACCAATTACTATGCTTCCTTTCATCCTATCTACAGGTACTTTCAAAAGTCTCAGAAGCATTTCAAGATTCCTCTCAAGATCAAAATTAGGTCCCCTGAGATTTCAAATAATCTCTGGAAGACCAACTGCAGATCTCTACGCATGGGAACCGGAGTACTTCACAACGGAAGATTGGCAGCATCCCTGATAAGAAATGCAAAGGTCTGCCACTAAGACTGTTTATCTGGTTCTATCAGAATCTACTAAACTCTTTCCCCAGCATTAACTCACTACTCTTACATAAATCTTGATTGAATATAACTTAATATATTTCATAATAGCCCCCTGGGTAGAGACAGGAATAACTGAAACACTCTGGATAATTAAAATATTCTAAGAAGCCAACAATGCTTCTAACAGTCACCAAAGTCTTCCTAAAGGTCATGAATATGGACTTTACCGCCCCTACGCCTGACATCAGTATTTTTGTTTTTCCTCAAATCATCCAATTTCTAAATATAAAAGCCAGTTTCATTACGGATAGCAAAGTGGAACCAAAGGAACAACTTCACAGACGTGTTCAACGCTCAAGCTTAAAGGTATACCCAAGACAACTACCAACTGAACAATACTTCAAAAAATAAAAGCAAAGAGAAAAATGCTATATAGTTATATCTTGCTTTCTTCTAGGTAGTCAAATCAGAATTTCCCTCTTTACCAGGGAAAAGGATTAATGCTTACTTTTCCTTCATCCAAGACAAAATGTTCTCTTCCATTACTCATAATCTATACAAATAGAGACTGAAGGAAGCGCAGGCAAATGAAGCCAAATCCTCCCCCCTCTACCTAGCCAAGCATTATTTTCAAAGCTGAAAGAATCATTACACATGGGCAAACTGCCTGGCTGCCAGGGCGGTCTAAATGACCATGCGCAATAAAGTCCTAATTACATTAATTAGAGCAATGTCTCCCCAGCTCACCTCATTACCCGGGGCCAGTCTCAGACCTGGAGCCAGGTGTTCCAGGGCGCCCAGCCCCATCACAGATATTACCTTCGCCGCATGCTTAGACATTCCCTACATGATGTTTCAAAGCTGCCTCTGACTGCATTTCTTTCTTCTCAGACCCTTTGTCCACAATCTGGACAACAGACTCATTTATTTCTGGACTGGCTACCATAGAGAGTGGTCGAAACATCCGCAAAACTATCAAACAAACCTATGACTGAGGGTGGATCTATAGCCTGATTTCTCACACAAATATACCCAGGAGTTAGATTTTAACTGCTAGTGACATGGCAGCCGATCTTAAAACTATAAAATCAAACATGAGGCACTCCAATCGTTGACACACAGTCACACTGCCAATATGCCCTACAGCCACGGAGGGTGTTTGATTATCGCTATAGAAAGAGAAGATAACTATAACAATAATTCAGAGGCGTGGTCCTGACGGAACAGGGTCATAATGGCACCCAAGACACTTCAACAGAACTTTGCTACAGCTACTCCTAACGTTTTTCCTGTTTTCCGAGCTTAGATTTATTGAAATTGGATTGAGACATTCTAATCAGGGGACTCTATAAGAGGAAAAGCTCGCATACTTCCTCTGGATCCATAAAGTACTACAGCTACCTGTTTTGAAGACCCAAAGTAGGATCAGATTCCCAGATACCACCCTGGGAAATTTCTGATTCAGCTCATTACGGGTCCCAGAACCCAACTCGTGGTCTACTTTTCTTGAAATACCCTGCAGGCTCTTTTAGTGTAATCACACATATACTTTCAACCCGACACCAAGGAGAGTGGAAAACAGCTGCCTGTAAGAGCAATCTTCACTGGCTCATGGAAGATGTCATCTCTGGGTGTCTTCGGTCATGTAAAAAGCGAAGATCAAATGTTCGATGAAATCTAGCTCTCTCGCGCTCTGAACAGTGAGAGCTTTCAGATTTGTTTTGAGGGATCTTGTTCTCTACCCATTCCTCCTGCTATACTTCTTTCTACATCTGGAGAGTGACGGAAAATACACTTTTGGCCACCAAACTCCACCCCAATTACACCAATGAAGAAAGGCCACAGGGAGGGCGTATGTGGCTGCTTCTCATGCCAAGCCCAGGGGCAGTTTTTCCCAGATCTCTCGGCGTTTCCTCCATGTGTGCTGGAGAACTCCAGCAGTGAAATAACTATCATGGTTCCAGGCTTAAAGTTGACATACAACCACCAAAGAGAAAAATTTATCAGTAACCTCCAGCAATTTTTTCTCACCTCGAATTATTCCTCTCTGGGACAACTGGTTTCCTTCTACACACACAAACTCATTAACAGTCTGGGCCTGGATGTCTATAGAAATCACAACAGCCTGGGTCTCTTCTTTCCTTGGGAAAGCAGTGTGTTCTTGTTCCTCTCTTTCACTCTCTCTCCCTTCCTTCCTCCTCTCTCTCTTCCTAAACTCCTAAAGTCTAGTTTTAAGAAAAAAAGAGAGACAAAGAAAAAGAAAGAAAGAAGAAAGGAGAGAGAAAGAGTATAAAGAGAGAGAAAGAGGAAAGAAAGAAAGAAAGAAAGAGAAAAGAAAGAAAAAAGAAAGAAAGAAAGAAAGCAGAGAGAAAGAAAGAAAGAGAGAGAGAGAGAGAAAGAAAGAAAGAAAGAAAAGAAAGAAGAAGGAAAAGAAAGAAAGAAAGAAAGAAAGAAAGAAAGAAAGAAAGAAAGAAAGAAAGAAAGAAAAAAAGAAAGAAAGAAAGAAAAAGAAAGAAAGAGAGAGAGAAAAAAAAGAAAGAAAGCAAAGAAAGAAAGAAAGAAGAAAGAAAGAAAGAAAGAAAGAAAGAAAGAAAGAAAGAAAGAAAGAAAGAAAGGAGAGAGAGAGAGGGAGAGAGAAGGAAGGAAGGAAAGAAGGAGAAGTGAAGGAGAGAGAGAGGAAGGAAGGAAGAAGGAGGAAGGAAGAAGAAAAGAAGGAAGGAAGGAAGGAAGTTGAAGAAGGAAAAATAAAAAGAAATGATGGTATTTCCCACCTTAGAAGTGGGGTCAGCCAGGCTCGGCTTGTGGTTTGGTATTTATGTAGACTAAGAGCCAAGTGGTAGAAAGAACCGAAGTGAAAAAGAGGTATAGGAAAGAAACCTGAAACGCAATCATCCCACTCTCCAATTTGTAACGTTTCCCTTTTCTCTTTATTATTTATTTATTTGGGGCTTTGTGGCCTGCCCATCAGTGCTCAGTGATCGCTCCCCGCACTCAGGAATCACTCCTGGTGCATGCCAGGTGACCATATAATACGCTGGTATAAAACCTGGGTGATTTGCAAGGCAAGCGTCCTTAACCACTGAACTCTCTCTCTGGCCACTCATCTTTTTTTTTTCTTGCAAACACCTCCTTTCCCTCTAAAGCCCTAATCACAATTTGAAATTCAATGCTCTTTTTAGGATGATTGCCCATTAGAGATATCATATGAGTATTGCTGTAGTTTCATATTTAATCGGCTCACTATCCCTCACAATTCCCAGCAGTCAAGCATTTTACCTAATTCTAGATACAGAGATTAACTTACCCAGCACCAGGGAGCCCATAAATGGAGTGAGCTGTGCACCCCAGAATCAGACGTCAGAGGCCAAGCACTCAGCTACTATGTTCTACAGTTCTTTTTTTTTAACTTAGGTCTCATTCATCCAAGTAAACCGTCAAGAGAGGTAAAGCCGGGTATACATTTTTTTTTAAATCAGTTTGGATAAATCCCTCTCTGTTGGGCGCCCTTCCCAGCCAAGTACTAGACACAAAGAAAAACATTCAAGTTTTCAACAACTGAAACAAATGATGATAGAAAGAGTGAATGAAATGGGAAGGGAAGAAAACTAGGATCCAGATCAATGGTTTGTTTACTGCATATGATTCACTATGGAAAAGGTTCAACTTCCTGTGTCGCCTGACCACCTTTTGCCTCAACCTTCAATAGCGAAGGAGCCTTCATGTCTCCTTCCAAAGCCAGAAGACAGCAGATAGAAACCACACAGAACCAGTTCCTTCATTAGCAGTAGATCCTATGAAACATAGCTTTAGAACAAAGATGGGGTTTTTTTGCATTTTTCGGCCTGCCCAGTTTAGATAAATGAATATTTTGTCTACTGATAGCCAGGGACCAAAAACTGAAAAAACTTAACTTAGCAAACCTCTTGTAGTAACAGGTACTGGAAGAAATTTAATATACATTTTAATCAACAGTTTCTGGGCAGGTAAGCCAAAAGCCATCCACAGCCTCTATGTGATTGACGTCAATGAAACACAGGCAGACATTCAGAGTAATTCTCACTGAAGTATAACCCTTTAAAAATAAATCATCTGGGAAAGGGATATGCAGGAAACACAGGGTCTACATGTGCTGGTTCCCACTGGCAATAATCCAAAATTAACTTGCTCGGTGAAGAAAAGTCACAGCAAAACCAGATTTCCAAAGAAACTAATACATGATACAATCACATACACACAAAAGGTATTAATACATCTAGTTCCTAAATAGATGGGGTAATGTATTGGGACTCAAAACCTAATACTAATATTAACTTCTATAGACCATATGTACATTACAGCTTGTCCCTGTAGAAGTGACTTACGAAGCTTATCCTCTACTGCAGGAGCAAATGAAACTCAGTAAATAGGCAAATACATTATGAAAGAGTTCATTTACATGCTTCATGCCTGCCATATTTTCTGGTCAGAAATATCTATATCTTCAAGCCAAGCTTACTAAATGGAAAGCCAGACTTTATCATACTGAGCAAATTTTCTTTCATTACAAATTTACCATGAATTCATCAAGGTGAAGGGATGTTAATTTTAATATCCATAGATAGAATCATTTAGGCTTTTTCCTTAGTCTGGCTAAGAAGTTTCATGTATTACTGAATTTTACTTATGATGAACCATTCTTGCATGAAAGAGACCTACTAAAACCATATTTTAATATTATAAACCAATGTGACATTTAAGTTTGGGTTTTTTTTTTTCTCCTGCCATATTTAAGATTACTCTGCTCCCTCAAGGTATTGCAGGTGGTGTGGCTGCAATGCCCAGGCTGCTTCAACAGGTGACAGGAGACAGGTTTATTTTACACCCAGGGAATTTTTGCCTCCACGTAACTGGATGGCTGGTATTGACATAGAAAAGTATCAGCCCTGGGATAAAACCTGAGTCACGTACAGAGCTCTGGCAAGCTACCTGTGGTGTATCCAATATGCCAAAAAAGTAACAATAATGAACCTCATTCCCAACAAATGAGAATAGGTGGCACTCGCTTCAAGCAAATCAATGATTAACAGGAAGACAAATGATTTAAGATCAGGCTATATAATCGGATATCTCTTGCACCTTTCCGTTGCTCTTGATGGTGGTGATTTAGACAACGGCAAAGTAGCACGATTTCATGCCTCTTCAAAATACATGCAACCACACCACAACCAACATCGGGGGCAACACCACTACCACCAGCACAGTGCATGGGACCCTCCCCATGCAACCCCCAAAGACAGGTTTTGGAAGACCATTTCACCATTAAAAACGTACCCCGGGCTGGAGCGATAGCCCATGGTGGGTGTTTGCTTTGCACGCAGGCCGCCTGTGCCGGCCCGGGTTTGATCCGGCATCCCATATGGTCCCCGAAGTACTGCCAGTAGTGATTCCTGGAGTACAGAGCCAGGAATAACCCCTTGAGCATTGCCGCAGTGACCCAAAAAGGAAAAAAAACAATAAAAAACGACTTCCAAAAAAAAAGAAAAAATTGAGGAAAGCTGGCTTGTAGTTGGCCATAATTTTTTGCTAAAGAAGCAAAAGCAACTGCTAAGCCCCTTCCAAGGACTACCTATTTAAAAAATTGTGGAGACACTCAGTGTTCATAGAAAAGATATTGGGCTGCTGCAGAATAAAGAGAAATGAAAGGAAAACAACTTTTGATGTAAGGGAAGAATCAGCGGCCTGTGTTAAAGCAGTGACTAGGACACAATTACTTTTTTTCTTCTTGGGTCACACCTGACAATGCTTCAAGGGTCACTCCTGGTTCTGCACTCAGAAATTACTCTCCTGGTGGTGCTCACAACTATGGGATGGGAATGCCAGGGTCGTATCAAACCTGGCCGGCCACGCGGTAAGGCAAATGTCTCTACCCGCTTTGCTACCCAGCCCCCACCTATTACGCTTTAAATGTATTTTAATAAATCGGAATTTAAGGACATATACAACACGAAGCTTGCCAGGCTTGTCGAGCGGAGGCAAACTCTTTAAACACCTCCAAATAAAGCATTTATTGATGAACCGCGCGTCGCTAAGCGGCCGCTGAGCTACAGCACCGTGATGGGCTGGTTCAAGGGTGGAGTTCTGACGAGAGGGAAGTCCAGAAGTGGAAAATGGCGCGCCCGCGGGAGGAGGGGAGGGGTGGTCTGGCTTGTTGTGAGGCTCTGCCGAGGTGGTGGGCCAGGGCTAGAAACTGCCATGTTCTCCCCGACTGCCTCATTCCCATGACCTAATATAATGGTTTGAGGCCTCTTTGTTCCTGTAGCAATGATGCCCCTGGCTCTACTGGCATGAGTCGTGACATTTGGAGATATTACTGGTGCCCGCTCTAGAAATAGATGATCAACGGGAAGATCGTGATCGAGGATCGTGAATAAATCACCAGAAATACAAAGTTGCAAAATTATTGAGATTGATGGTACTGGAGGAGACAGTACAGTGGGTAGGTACACTTGCTCCTGGGCACATGGACAGCCCAGGTTCAATCAATCCAGCATCACATAGAGTCTCCTGAGCACAGCCAGTACTAATTCAATTTGAGTATCATTGGGTGTGGCCCAAAATCAAACAAACAAAAACCAAAGTTATTCATGGCTGAGTTTCAGATATACCAATCTTCTCTTCACTATGCCCACTATGCTTAACAACGGCCATAGTTTTCCTCTCACATAGCTGTTAAATTCTCCTTGGGAAAATTAAGTCACATTTTGGTGCCCTATTCTCTTGAGAAAGAACTCTGAGGAATTCCACAGAGCATGGACAACATTATGCCTGTGGTCTGCTCTGTGCCTCCCGGCCCCCTGGAAAACTGTAATCAAGCTTCCAACTGTTCTTATTATAAACAATCGAGAGAACGAACTGGGAAGGTATTCCTGAGTCACAGGCTTTATGCTGTTTCTTAAGCAAACAAAGAAATCCAGATCACAACTCTACATCTTCGCACAGGTCAGAGGTTCACCAAAACAACAATGGG
>JAJIBD010034457.1:0-70979 GCA_021461705.1 Cryptotis parvus | reverse complement strand
CAAGTGAAGAGCCCTACCTACCATACTTTCCTTCCAGCCCCTTCTTTATTGATAGGATTGAGGCGATCAGAATGAACACTCAGTTTACACTGTGTATTCAAACAAAGCCATGTGAAATGTATTAGAGTTGGTTTGCATACAGGACTCCACTGTGTTAGTGGCTAACTAGCTTTTAAAGGACTTATGTCAGGGCTGGAGAGATAGCATTTGCCTTGCATGTAGCCAATCTGGGTTCAATCCCCAGCATGCCATATGGTCCCGCGAGCACCACTAGGAGTAATTCCTGAGTGCACAGCCAGGAATAACCCTTGAGTATCATCAGGCATGACCCAAAAGGCATAAATTAATGAATGAAGGACTTATGTTAACATGTAAGTTATTCATACTAGTGCTATGTTAGCATTATACGTTAATACTAGGCAATATTATATAATCAGTGTATGATATTTTTTTTTAATTGTCAGCATGTCCAATAGTGTCAACACTGTTTCAGTTAATGTTTCATTTTTGATGAGGAAAAATGTTTCATTTTTGATGAGGAAAAATGTTTCATTTTGATGAGGAAAAATGCTCCTGTCATGGATAAAGGAAAACATTACTCAGGGCTGTGCTTTGATTACATGTTATTTTGATTAAAGCTGGAGTTTCCAAGTTCCAATTAACATATTAAGATTTACAGAATATTTATTCATATAGAGGCAGCCTACATGAACAAATACATAATTCTGTAGCTATTGAGCTTACTATTTATTTTATCACTGTCACTGTCTTCCCGTTCATCATCGATTTGCTCGAGCGGGCCCCAGTAACATCTCCATATGTCCTGTCTCATGCTAGTAGAGCCCAAGGGCATCTGCTTGCTCCAGGAACATAAAGAACCTCAATCCATTCCGGAATGAGGTCTGTAATTGTTACTGGTATTTGGCATATCAAATACAACATGGGTAGCTTGCCAGGCTCTACCATGCATGGATAAATTCTTATCATAAGATACTAATTCTTTTTTTTTCTTACTTTGGGTCGCATTCGGCAATGCTCAGGGGGCTACTCCTGGCTCTGCGCTCAGAAATTACTCCTGGTGGTGCTCAAGGAACCATATGGAATGTCAGGGATAGAACTCAGGTCGGCCGCATGCAAGACAAATGCCATACCCACTGTATTATCTGGCCCCCAATACTAATTCTTATATAAGAATTATTTACAGGGCTGGAGCGATAGTCCAGCAGGTAGGGTGTTTGCCTTGCACGCAGCCAGCCGTGCCACCTGGGTTCGATCCCCGCATCCCATATGGTCCCCGAGCACCACCAGGAGTAATTCTTGAGTACAGAGCCAGGAGAAACCCCTGAGCATCGCTGGGTGTGAACCAAAAAAGCAAAAAAAAAAAAGAAAGAAGAAGAAGAAGAATCATTTACACATTTTAGGACTCAAGATCAGAGTAATATAAAAAGGTTCATATTATGTACTATATTTTTAAAATTGCTCATTTATGAAGGAAAAGGGTGACAGTGTGCTAAAGTTATTATTTACTAAGCATAATCTAGAGAGATATTTCAGGTCCGTATTGCCCAAAGAAACATACAAATAATGCATCCCCAGTAAAAAATTCTGATCTAGAGGCCAGAGAAATAGTACAGCAGTGAGGGGGTTCATACATTCAACTCAGGTTCAATACCCGCATTCCATATGATCCTGTGAGCACCAACTGGAGTAACTCTTGAGGGCAGAACTCCTGAGCATGGCTGGGTGTGGCCCCAAAACAAAAAATAAAACAAATTCTGATATCACTTTTCACAGAAATAAGAGAAATCAATCCTAAACTATGTAGGGGACTACAATAAATTCTAAATAGTCAAAGTGATCTTTAGAATGAAAAACAATGACAGAAGCATCACACTTCCTGATTTCAAACTGTATTACAAGGTTCAAGTCATCAAAACAGCATGGCACTGGGATGAAACAGACACACTGACCCAACCGCCAGACAGAGAGCAAAGAATAAACCCACCTAAATTATCACAAACGTGTGGGAGTCAGAGGCTAGGTAAGACAGAAAATGGAATAGTGGGCTAACAATTGTCGAAAGTACTAATACCAACCTAGAACCAAGCATTAAATACTGGCAAAAAGATACACATGACAACCCTTTTAATGTATGTTCTGTAATCCATAGTCTGGAAGGGAAGGAAAAGAGAAAGAGAGAGAAAGGGAAAGAAATAAAGAACCTGCCATGGAGGCCGGCTGGGGAGGGGAGGGAACCTGGGATGTTGCTGGTGGGAGATGGGCACTGGTGGAGGGATGGGTGCTGGAAACTGTATGACCAAAACCCAAATATAAACTTTTTAATTGTACATCTTTGTAATTGTATATCTCACAGTGGTATAATAAAATACTTTAAAAAAAAAAAAAAAAGTTCCCACGGTTGCAAAATCAAAAGATTACACAAAACGAGTAAAGATTTTTATTTTTTTAAAAAGAAATAAACCCACCTATACAAGCATCCACTTATCATTGATAAGGATGTCCAAAACACACAAGAGGAAAAATAAAATCTCTTCAGTAACAGTGGTATAGGGAAAACTGGATAACTACATGCAAAAGAACAGAACTAGATCCCAGCTATGCCGAGCAGAAAAGTTACCTCAAAATATCGTAAACACTTGAATGCAAGACCCAAAACTGTAAATCTCTTGGGGATAGAAAAAATTGGAAATGTTCCTTAATATTTCTCTTGGCAATATTATTTTCCTCCATTAAAAGGACAAAAGCAAAAAGAAACATACATTAAAATGTTTCCACACAGGAAAAGAAAACCAACAGCAAAATACGAAGGTAACCTGTAGAATCAGAGGAAGTATATGAGAAACTCATATAATTCAACAAGAAAAAAATATATGTAAATATACATACATATATGTGTATATATATATATATATATATATATATATATATATATATATATATATATATATATATATGAGTGGGGGGCCTGACTCACCATTTTTAAATGTATACAAATGGCCAACAGGGAGCTTGTTCAATGTCACTAATCATCACAGAAACGTTAATTAAAAACACAATGAAATATCACTGCACATTTGTGAAAAGCTGTTATCAAAACACCAAGTAGGGGCTGGACGCTAGCCCAGCGGGTAGGGCGTTGCCTTGCACACGGCCGGCCCGTGCCAGCCCAGGTTCGATCCCCGGCATCCCATATGGTCCCCGAGCACCGCCAGGAGTAATTCCTGAGTGCAGAGCCAGGAGTAACCCCTGAGCGTCGCCGGTGTGCCCCAAAAAAAGCAAAAAAAAAAAAAAAAACCACCAAGTAATAGCAAATGTTGACAGCAACATGGGAAAAAAGTGAACTCTAGAGTTTTAGGAAAGGGAACTGACATAACATTGTGGATAACAAGTATAGAGATTCTGCAAAAAATTGAAAACAGTACTAAATAATCTGGCAAACCTACTTCTTGATATATATAAAACCAAGGGACATAAAATCAGCACCTCAGGGATGCATCTTCGGCTCCATGTCCACTGTAGCATTATTCACAATATCCAAGATACGGAGATAATCTATGTGTTCATGGGCAGCTAAAAGAAATTAGAACATGTGTTTGTATACTATATAGCAATATGTATATATGCAAAAGTAGATACTTCTGCCCAGAGACATAAACAGTGGAATATTATTCAATCATAGAATAGAAGCAAATTCTCTCTTTGAAACTACACGGATAAACCCAGAAGACAGTGGGCTACATGAAAACAGCCACCAAAGTTAGAGTAGTTCTTGACGATATCAAATATGTGTGGATCCATGGAAAACTACTGGCTCAGAGAGAAAGGAAAGAGCAGAACGGTGGTTAGAGGGGTGGGGAAATAGGTTTTGTTAAAGGAAACTTTCAGTTATGGGTAACTTTCTATGGATGTAGAAGATTCTGACTATCATTAATAATATTATGTAGTATATGGGCCAGAGAGAGAGCAGTGCAAGTATGGCACTTGCTTTGTGCTTCGCCCAACATCCCATATGGTCCCCTGAGCACTGCTAGGAGTAATTCCTGAATTCAAAGTCAGGAGAAACCCTTGAACACCACTGGGTGTGGCCCAAAAACCAAACTACAACTAGGCAAATAGAAATAATAATAGGAGCTGGAGAGATAGTACAGTGGGTAAGGTACTTGCTTTGCTTGCAGACAAACCCAGGTTCAATCCCCAGGTCCCCATATGGTCTCCTGAGCACCTTCAGGAATGATTCCTGAGTGTAGACCCAGGAATAACCCCCTGAGCATTGCCATGTGTGGCCCTAAACCAAAATATAGTAATAATAAAAGAATATAACCCAAATATAATTATATAATAATAAAATATGATGATTAATTGTTATTATAACAAAATATAATGAAATAAAATAAAATCATAATCCCTACAAAAGATTTCCACAAAGCCTCAAAGTACCATCTTAAAGTTCTTTGTATTACGAAAGAGAAAAACGTTCCTTTACACGGAAGACCTGCAATTCCACTTAAGCAGCTCTCAAATGCAGCATCATGTGACTTGTGCCACTCTGGATGTGATGCAATGGGAGGAACACAATCTCACCTCCATAACACCCTTGTCACAATGTTTCACCAGAGGACAACTGGAAATACAATCAAACAAAGCAAACTGAAAATTACTTTATAAGAAAATGGCCTGAACACTTCAAAACTACAAAAATTATGAAAGATGAAAGGCAGCGGGAATGTTTCTAGATTAAAGGAGAAAACAGGCAAGAGCATCAGCATCAAATGCAAGGCATAGTCCTTGGCTGGGGCCTGGATGGAGAAAGAATAGCTACAAAGAACATTTCTGGAACACAGGAAAGATCTGAACAGAGTCTATGCGACAACTTTACTGTACCAATCTTCAATGTAGATACTATATAATGAGGCAGTGATTCTATAAGTAGTGAAAATGCTCTTTTAAAAGATGGATACTGAAATATGACTTCGGTATGAAATATGCATACTAAAAGAGATAGACTGAAGTAAGTCTTGACTTTCAAATACCTGAACATTAACCCTTTTCTAGCAAATTAACTTTTAAATTAATTTTTATTGAATCACAGTGAGATACTCAGTCACAAGGTTGTTCATAATTGAATTCCAGTTATATAATGATCCAATGTTCAACGCCGTCACTTCACCCACCATCAATGTCCCCATTTCCCCCACTCCCCAGTCTTTTCTTCTCTCTCTCCTCTCTCTCTCTCTCTCTCTCTCTCTCTTTTTCTCTCTCCCCCCCACATCCTTTTAGGCATTATAGTTTGCAATACAGATACTGAAAGGTTATCATGTATATCCCTGAGTGTTGAAAGTCGGTAAAGGGATAAATTAACTCTTAATCAAGGAGATAACACATTGGTCCCCACAAATTAACCACCATTAGGCTACATGGAAAGAATTTCAAGTCCCCCAAACTATTTTTCCAGATTTTATAAGCTTGAAAAAAGTGGGGTAAGGGGAGGGAATTGGGCCACACTCAGAGGCAGTCAGGGGCTATTCCTGGTGCTGTGCTCAGGAGTGACAACCGGCAGTGCTTAGAGATCACATGAGGTGCCAGAGATAGAAGCCTGGGTTGGACATAAGAAAGGAAAGCAAAATTACCCCCTACACTACACTCTCTCTTCAGCCAACACTTGAAATATTTCAAATAAAATTGAGGTTTATTTATATAAAAATATACATATATCATGTTCACCAATTTATAATCTGAAGTTACTATATCATCAAGGGCTTTAGTTCCCTCTTCTATTAAAGTAACAATAAGAATCCCTTTAACCCCAACAATGGCTCAGTGATTTATTTTTTCTTACTTTCTTTCTTTTTTTTACTTTTAAGGTCACTTGTGGTGATGCTTAGGGGTTACTCCGGCCTCTGCACTCAGGAACTACTCCTGGCAGTGTTTGGGCGACTGTATATAGGATGCCAGAGATCAAACCTGGTCAGCACTGTGCAAAGCCAATACCCAGCCGCCTCTCCCCATTCCCGCTGTCCTGTGGTTCCGGCGCCTGGCTCAGTGACTCAAAATCTACCTTTAATATTTCACGATAAACCTTAGGACATGCCCCTGCCCAATCTTATTCCCTCTGATCTACTGAGACCTTCTTGAAGCCTTGCAGCTAACCCTACTTACTGTCTCTTTCTAGCTAAAATTTGAAAAAGTGATATATCGATACTAATTTAAGAGCAAGCAAGTAAAGGTCAAAGAATTATAATTCTGCTATTTGCAAGTCTATCACTGTCTCAGTGAAACATTAAATAACTTACATAATTTATTAGTCACAAATTAATATTCTGACCTTAGTTTTCATAGAAGGTTAGCAGAGCCATAAAACTGCTTCCGTGGCCACTGTAAAACGATCATCAGTCAGTGTCAAACCGAAATCTAATTTTGCTCAGAACTGAGTGTCAAGACAAACTCTCCTTCTGAGGCCCTGAAGTCTATGCTTCTATGGAGTCCCTTAATGAGGCAGACGCGGACACTCCAACGAAAAGAACATTAATATTTGGAGATTACATGCTGGTTGCCTTTTCCTGTCCTTGGTTCTGATCTTCCACTTCTACAGAATAGCGTGAAGACTATTCCCACTAGTCTTTACTAGAAGTCACTCAGAAGCCCTTTGTAAAAAGAAGGCCAATGCAAATAAACTAAATCAAACGCCAAAGTACAATCTCTTGATGAAAACACTTTGAAACCAGACAGAGGTGATGTTGGTACAATGTTATAAACGTACTAACCGCTACTGAACTTGACATTTCACTTAAGACCATTTTATGTCCTATGAACATGATATCGACTTTTACAAACTAGTCTAACCCCAGGAAATAGCATATGGTTAGTGACGAAATAATCATGTCACATTCTTTTTCTCACTGTGACACGTGAAAAAAAATGTATATGTCGTCTGCCATGTGTATGGCTTCTCCTCCCCATTTATTTCTCTGGGCTCTAGGATCCTTTTCAGCTGCTCAGTTGATGCTCAAAAATCCTTAAGTGTGCTCTTAGGCTAGTGTTTTCTATCTCAGCTTTGTTTTCCTTTGATTCATAGGTGGGGGGGAGGGACACACCCAGCAGTGCTGAAGGGGGCTTCTGCCAATACTCAGGGACCAATGAGGTGCTCAAAGCCTGCTGAGCTCTCCTCTGGCCCTTTACAGTGGTATCTTTCACAGGCTCCCACCACGGCTATCAAGGAAAGCCAGCTGTCCTGCTTTCCTGAAAGGTCCAGTCTCTAGACTCATCACTCAGGCATCTTCCCTGCCCACCAAGTGCCCACAAACCCAAGTGCAAACAGATTTAATGGGGGTTGGTGGGGGAGATTTTCAAATGTTATTTCCAAATAAGCATGCTAAAGTACTATCTTATCTCCTGTGGTCCCCAAGTTAATAACCACACTTCCCGCCTCACCCACCTATGAGGGCATCGTAAGATAAAACAATAGTTTAACCTCCATCAGTTTCTCTGATGGAAATTACTTGTGCCAGTTTGTAACATTTATGAAATGATTATGCAATGAATGTGGGTTCATGTGTATTCATAAAAATTAATGGACAAATTCCTAGAAAACTTTGAGATAAAAACGCTTTTCTAGGGCCGGAGCAATAGCACAGCAGGGAGGGTGTTTGCCTTGCACGCAGCAGAAGCAAGTTCAGTTCCCGGCATCCCATTTGGTCCCCAAGCACCGCCAGGAGTAATTTCTGAGAGCAGAGCCAGGAGTAACCACTGAGCATTGCTGGGTGTGACCCAAAAAGCAAAAAAAAAAAAAAAAAAAAAAAAAAAAAGCTTTTCTATAAACCACTATACCTCTTTATCTCTATGACTGCTCATAGAAAGGCTTACAAAAGGCTTTAAGAAAGGTTTCAGATGGTATTTGCAATTTTTGGTTCATTTATTGTTTTGGGGGCCACATCCGGCTATGCTCAGGTGTTGCTCCTGGCTGGCTCTGTACTCAGGTGCTACTCCTGGTGGTGCTTTGGGGACAATATGGGATGCCAGGGATCAAACCCTAGTAGGCCATGTGCAAGACAAGGACCCTACCCACTGTTTTATCACTCCAGCCCCTATTCTCCCATTTTAATTGGTGTTTCAACTCAATTTTGCCACTCAGTTCAGTAAGTTTATAAAGATATGTCCATAGTTTCCAACACATGGAACTTTCATGCACTGATAATAGTATTTTGGCCATGAGTTCAAAGGCAGTATCTTTATCTTCTAAGAAAGAGGCACAACATTAATCTGACATCCCCTCTGGACAGAACTGCATGTTCTGTAATTCCAGTTGTTATGCACAGATCATACAACACCTATACCTGGGAGCCAGAGCAACAGCACATCAGGTAGGGCATTTGCTTACATGCCCCACCAACCTAGGTTTAATGCCCATAAGGTCCCCAAAGGCCGCCAAGGCTAATTCCTGAGTGAAGAGCCAGGAGTAATCCCTTAAGCACCACTGGGTTTGGCCCCCAAACAAAAATAGATAGACAGACAGACAGACAGACAGACAGACAGACAGACAGACAGACAGACAGTGAGCAAGCACCTGTAACTGGCCCAGAAAGACAGTACACAGGCTGAGCTATCTTTACACTCAGGGGACCCAAGTTCAATGCTCAGCATTGCAAGTTCCCCAAACACCACCAGGGAGCCATTTACAAACATAGAACTGAGAGTAGCCCCTGAGCATGGCCGAGTGTGGCCCTCAAAACAAATAACAAAAACACCTGCAATTGTAAATTTACCTAGAAGATAAATAGAACTATTTTCAATTTAACAACATGTAAGAAACTAATTTTTTTTAAATATAGGTAACCCCACTGTTGCAATGAAAGCAATGCAAAACTAATCAAATAAAAACAGAATAAATTTTCTAATTTAAAATCTTATTCTGGGGGGCTGGAGTGATAGCACAGCAGGTAGGACATTTGCCTTGTACGCAGCAGACCTGGGTTCGATCCCTGGCATCCCACATGGTCCCCGCACCACCAGGAGCAATTCCTGAGTGAGGAGCCAGGAGTAACTCCTGAGCATCTCCAAGTGTGACCCAAAAATGAATGAATGAATGAATGAAATCTTACTCTGGATTTATGAATTAATGTGTAGAAGTCATCAAAAATGATAACACTAATTCTGACCAAACAGTTGGAAATATCAAACATTAACTGCTATGCTGAACAAATGACTCAAGCCGGGGCTGGAGCAGCAACAACAGTGCTTAGGGCATCTGCCTTGCACGTGGCTAACAGCCCATATGGTATCCCAAGCACCATCGGGAATGAACCCTGAACACTGAGCCAGGAGGAAGCCCCAAGCAGTGCAGGGTGTGGCCCAAAAATAAACAAAAAGATTGAAATTTGCAAAGTTGACCAGCTAAATGTTCCTGATATATATTATACACATATATACACATCTATGCATATCATGTTTCATAAATACTTTTTATGTGCTACCTGTCCTATTTAGTATAAAATATTAATATATTTTGTATGTAAAATGCATATATTTAATAAATGTATTAAAGCGGGCACTAATTGGAAAGAGAATCCTAACTTTATGCTAGAATTAATAGCAGAAAGGAGGAACATCATCTGCTCATTCTTAAATATACTTCACTTGTATCACTTGTCTTCCCGTTGTTCAGTAAATGTGCACATATTAATGTTTATTATTAGGCCAAAGAGATGATCCACAGGTTAAGGCAAGCTGTTGTTTTGCAAGTAGTCAACCCCAGGACATCCCAGCACCGCATTTGGTCTCCCAAGTGCTCTAGTAGGGGTCCCTGAGCACAGAGCCAGGAGTAAGCCGGAATACCTCTGGGTGTGGACAAGAAAAAATAATCGTAATAATAACACAAATTATTCTTTTGTGGAGTTTTTACTGTGTAAACACTTTGTAAAGGCACTCTTACTGTTTTTTTTCCTAACAAGTAGGTTCCTATTAGCTTCTTTACACAGACAAAAAAAAAACAAGGCTAAAACAAGTCAGGGATTTTTACCCAAGGTCACAAAAGTAGTGACCAAGCTCTGAATCAAAAGCTCCTGATAATCACAGCAATTATGTTTTAAAATGTGGTAACAGTTAGAGTTTTGCAGGCACCTAATAATTTTGAGGAGGATTCAAATGTTCTAGAGTGAAAATTTGCCAGGCACCTGATCCCTTGAGAATTCCCAAGTGATCGCTGTATCACTGTCTTCCCATTTCTCATTGATTTGCTCGAGTGGGCACCAGTAACATCTCCATTAGTCCTGTCACAGGCAAGTGTAACCTAAGGGCATCTGCTTGCTCCAGGGACAGGAGGAGCCCGAAACCATTCTTCAGATCATGGAACTGAGGTCCATAATTATTACTAGTTTTTGGCATAACAAGAAAATGAAACACAGATAGCTTGCCAGGCTCTGCCATGTAGATGGTATAGTCTCAGTAGAAGGCTCTCATCTCAAGCATTTACTGATGAAACTTAAAGGGGGAAGATCAGGTTTATTAATTATATTAAATAGAAACTGGAAACTTCAGAAAACAGAATCAATCGTTCTTTAGTTTGACCAGGAGTTTAAATTTCTAGTGATTGAAAATTAGTTGGGTAAAACAGTAACCCTGGTCTTCACTGTATCACTGTCTTCCCATTCATCATCGATTTGCTCGGAGTGGGCACCAGTAACATCTCCATATGTCCTGTCTCATGCAAGTAGAGCCCAAGGGCACCTGCTTGCTCCAGGAACATAAAGAGCCTCAAACCATTCCATCAGGTCATGGGAATGAGGTCTATAATTGTTACTGGTATTTGGCATATCAAATACGACACGGGTAGCTTGCCAGGCTCTGCCGTGTGGGTAGCATACTCATCTGTAAATCCAGCATTTATTGATGAACCGCACAGTGGCTGCTGCGCAGGCCGGACTGTGATAGGCTGGTCTGCTGGGTGGAGTTCTGATGAGGGGGAAGTCCAGATGTGGAAAATGGAGGCCCTCATGGAGTGTGTGTGTGGTGGGGGTCTTCTGGCTTGTTGCGAGGCTCTGCTAGGGTGGTGGGCCAGGGCTAGAACCCGCCTTCCCTCCCGGGCACCTCATGAGTGAAAGGACACAGGGAGAGCCAGTAGCAGCTCTGCCCCATGTCTGTGAGTCTCTAAAGTATATGATATTAAAGTACAAGCTTACTGCACATCACCACTACCAATGTGCCCAGGCCATCCACAGTAGTCTATATGTCACAACTAATTCAACTTTTTTTTTTTGGCTTTTGGGTCACACCCAGCAATGCTCAGGGTTACTCCTGGCTCTGCACTCAGGAATTTATTCCTGGCGGTGCTTAGAGGAAAATATGGGATGCCAGGTATTGAACCTGGGTCAGCCACATATAAAAGCAAATGCCCTACCCGCTGTGCTATCACTCAGACCACACGTTATATACTAATCGACATGACTAAAACTAATAAGACTATCTGATGATTTAATATATATTAACACAATACTTTATATGCTATTGTCCTGGCTCTTGGCAGCTTGCACTAACAAGATGAGTCAACATAAGACCGCCAACAAGTTATACTACCAGAGGACCACTAGGAAGATCCACTTGTCATTAGAGGTGACACTTTGGTGATAGCAAATGGGTTAGGTGGGAAATCAGATCACTTGATCACTTGACATCCCATTATTCATCGATTTGCTTGAGTGGGCACCAGTAACATTTCCATGTGACCCTATCACATGCCAGTGTAGCCCAATGGCATCTGCTTGCTTCAGGAATATGAAGAGCCTCAAACCGTTCGTTCAGGGTCTTGACAAACTGGGCTCAATCAATCACATCTAGGAAGTGTCAAGAAAATAAGACCAGTGTCCCCAAAGTAGATAACAGCATGTACTGTTCCCCTCTGCCGAACATCTGAGAAGGGGTAGCAGTGGCCACCGAATGATCCAGGGAAACATGAGCTTAGTATTTTTACTGGACATTGAAACTGAGGGACATTGTCTGTTTGCCCGCTTAAGGAAGGTAGATTTATTTAAGGAGACAATGAATTTTTTTTTTCCTTTCTCAAAAAGGGAGTGGTAATTCAAATCTGTTTGAGAACCTCTGCTCAAATACCCAGGACTGGGTGAACTTCCCTAGTTGACAATATTCCATGTATACCACATGCTGATGTTCCAGGAGATAAGTCAGAAGACAGAAAACTGACAAATGCATCTAATTGGCTGAGTTACTAATTTCATCTTTTCCATCTGTACTTTCTTATGAGGGTGGGGAGAGAGAGACTCTGTTAAAACTAAAATAAATATCATCAAAGATGCTATCAAAGGGCTTAATATTCAAGGACTTGGCACCAGATAGATTATCAAATTTCAGAGTAAATGAACAGGCAAGATTAAAATTTAATGTTTCCAGGAATGTTGATACAATGTTAAATGATGGCAATATGGAAATGTTCAGAGCACATGAGGATAAAGAAAAGAGGATAAAAGCAGAAGAAACGGCCTCTACAATATGAGCAAAGAGTAATAGGCTCAATAAATACATACTTATTGGCTAAGACAAATTTCGGTCTGCTCTATCAAGAACTAAACAGAATATTGGTGATTATTTTCCAATGTATTAAAGTCTTAAAAACATGCATGAGTTTGAGTCTTTATTTCTTCAAGATACCTCACATAAATAAATTACAATAAATCATCTCCAAATTTACTAGGCTAGTATGATATAGCTTTATGAATCATATAACTAAGATTTTTATGTAGGGATATGTACTTTGTTTCTAAACTAAAAATCAACTTTTGAATTCAATTAGGTATATAGGCTTTCCTGGCTATTAAAATCCAAATAAATTTTCTAAGAATCTCTAAGATATGCCTTTATTTTCAACACACCTTCTATTTCAACCCAACAATTTAATTATAGAATTAAAACAGAAATTACGATTTCTTCACCAGTTCATACTTTCCTCCCCAAATATTGTCAAATAAATTAGCCCCACTCAAAAATATTTCAATTTGTTCTCGAGCACTCAGGTTGTTTCTAGATTCTGGCTATTGTGAATAGTGCTGCTATGAACATAGAAATGCAGAATCTGGAAACAATCTGAGTGCCCGAGAACAGATGACTAGATAAAGAAACTCTGGTATATCTACCCAATGAAATACTATACAGCTGTTAGAAAAAATGAAGTTATGAAATTTGCCTATAAATAGATGGACATGGAGAGTATCATGCTAAGTGAAATTAGTCAGAAGGAAGAAAAAAGACTGAAATAGAATGACTGCATTCACTCCTGGGAATATACCCGAGAGACCGGGAAACGCATAGCAGAAACACTATCTGTACTTCTTTATTCATTTCTGCGCTATTCACTATAGCTAGAATCTGGAAACAACCTAAATGCCCAAGAACAGAGGACTGGCTAAAGAAACTGTGGTTCATCTACACTATGGAATACTATGCGGCTGTCAGAAAAGATGAAATTATGAAATTTACCTGCAAATGGATGGACATGGAGACTATCATGCTGGAGTGAAATTAGTCAGAAGGAAAAGGACAGATATAGAATGACTGCATTCATTAATACGACATAAATAGATACCAGTGTTTTACTAAATGTCGGAAATGGTAATGGCAGATTAAAACTCACCATTGAATATACACAAAGAGACTTAAGTGATAAACTCTAAATATCTGCAGGGCTAGCCACAATGTGTAAAATAAGAGGGAGAGAGATGCAGAGACAGAGAGAGAGACAGAGAGAGAAAGAGTGGAAACGGGGCTGTCTGCTATTAAGGCAACATGGGGGTGGGCGGGAGGGGTGGGGTACATTGGTGGTGGAAATGGGGCGCTGGTGGAGGGATGGGTGCTGGTATACTGTATTACCAAGAACCAATTATGAACACCTTTGTAATTGTATGTTTCACGGTGGTATAAAAAAATAAAAATAAATAAATAAATTTAAAAAAAGAAAAAAAAAGAATGACTGCATTCATTTCTGGGATATAAAACAAATAGTATGAGACCAATATCCAAGGCCAGGCAATACATAGATCAGAAGGACTTGTCAATGGTTGGAATCTAACATGAATAAGTGGAGGTCAGATGGTGGGCAGCGTGCTAACAATTGTTGGAAATGGCAAATGAAGACTATATCTGAGCACTGAACATAGGCAAAGTTATATACAAGATAACCCCTAAATGTATGTATTGTAAGCCACAATTTATAAGAGAAGGGAGAAAGAGAGAGACAGAGAGATAGGAGAAGAAAAATGCCTATCTAGACACGGGTTAGGGAGGGAGAAAAGGACTTTGAAGATATTGGAGAGGGTGGTGGGATGTTGAGTGATGGAACACTGTGTGGCTGAGACCCAATCACGAAAGCTTTGTAATTGTATATCTCACAGTGGTATAATAATTTTTTAATTTAAATCAAACTATTCACTTTTCCAAAAGTTGAATAATAAGTATAATACCACATAAGTGCCCACCAGAGAGAAGAAAATATCTTCTGCCTTAAAGATTCTTATAGTGCTGAACAAGAAATATCACACATGATGGATTCTAGTATTTATAATTGGCAACAATAAATTAAAAATTGAAATCACATTTTTTGAGAAATACAATAGTTTTACCATGCAATAAGATTGCATGGTAAAATAAATCACAATTGCAATTTTTTAAAAGTCTCTGATTCCAAAAAGTAGCTTAATATACCCACTCACATCTACTAAAGGTATTGAATACATTTTTTCTATATAATTACATTTTTAATAATTCTTCCATTTTTAATCAGCTTGAATTTCACAGTTACAAAGTTATTTTTTAATTAAGTTTCACCCACACAATTTTCCAACACTCGTCCCTTCACCAGTATCTACTTCCCTTCCACAATGTCCCCAGATCCCCTCTAGGACAGGGATTATTCCTCTCTGCCATTGTCCTTCTGCTCCCTTCCCTAATTTATTCCCCACAGCCACCTATTCTATGTATATGGTTTTTAAAACACTAATAATGTTAGCATAAATGTACCAACTTTCAATTGCTTTTATATTAAAATAATACCACTCAAGTAGTTTTAAAAGCTGTATGCAAACACTGCTTCCAATTTTTAACAAAAAGATGTCCAGCAAAATTTTTTTTAAATTTTTTATTATACCACCATGAAACATACAATTACAAAGGTGTTCATAATTGGTTCTTGGTAATACAGTATACCAGCACCCATCCCTCCACCAGTGCCCCATTTCCACCACCAATGTACCCCACCTCCTCCCGCCCACCCCCATGCTGCCTTAATAGCAGGTACCCCAGTTTCCACTCTTTCTCTCTCTGTCTTTCTCTCTGTCTCTGCATCTCTCTCCCTCTTATTTTACACATTGTGGCTAGCTCTGCAGATATTTAGAGTTTATCACTTAAGTCTCTTTGTGTATATTCAATGGTGAGTTTTTTTTTTTTTTTTGGGTCCCAGGCTCTCGCACTCAGGAATTATCCTGGCGGTGCTTGGGGGGACCATATGGGATGCCGTGGATCGACCCGGGGCGGCATGGGCTGCAAGCCAAATGCCCCGCTGGGCTTCCCCGCCCCTCAATGGTGAGTTTTAATCTGCCATTACCATTTCCCACATTTAGTAAAACACTGGTATCTATTTATGTCCTATTAATGAATGCAGTCATTCTATATCTGTCCTTTTAAAATTTTTTTTATTTCCAAAATTAAACACATTCTGCCCTGTTATACTTATTCAGAATCTACAAAAAAAAACACAGGCATTGTTAGATCTTTCTGAAGCAACAGGCAGCTTCAAACTGGCAGCCTGTTTTACAACAGAACTCAGGGAGCGGAATCTGGCGTGTTAGTACAAGGCTGACTTGGGATTCAGACAAGCAAGATTCAACAAGAGCCTGCAAGTCCCCAACCTCCTTTTTCCCAGGGCTTACAATGATCTGATCTTAAGGATATATATTACATGCATTTATTGTTTTTGAAATAGGATCTGTAAAGTGCTTTACATAATTACATTGGAAATAGATTAAAATTATAACCTTAGAGAGATTTGCCAGACCCTTCTATCTAAACCTCCATACTATCACTTTGAATTTTTAAATTAAGGTCTCTCGAGGAAAATTGCAAACATAAACACATGCATGTTTTCTCTGATTAAGAGCACAGCGACTCCTGAATACGCTTTTGCTGCTTTTCAGAGAGGGAATTGGTGAAAAAATCTAAATTTGAGTTTTACTTACTTTAAAGAAGTTAAGAGAAATTAAAGGGCATTTCTATGAAACATAAAAAATATCTGGTTTTATCTCCATCTCATCTTGTTTTCCAGACTACCAGGGTCAGTGAGAACTGTTCGAGCTCTCTAAATCAACCCTGTTGGAACGGAGTTGATGGATTACCCTCACTGCCACCTCCAATGCACTTTCTGGGGCTGCGGCCAGAAAGTGACCACTAGCAGCTAGAGACCTGCCTTCCATACGGAAAAATCTCTCTCTTCCCAGACAAATATGCTGCTCCCACAAATTTAATTTGTCTTAACGTACAATGAGAAAATTTCAAAGTCTTCCGCTTGACAACAACACCATACCTAGCCATGAGAAACATCTGGAACACTTATAAACAAAAATTCCAAGATGCATGACCTGCGAACTTGGTAGATCTGAGAGAATACTGAGAAATCTATACTGTGAAGTAAGCGCCTCTGGTAGGTATTTTATAAAGCATGCACATTTGAGACAAGGACCTCACAACAGCAATATTTAACAGATACACCTTAGGTAGAAAATCGGGGGAGCCAGAAAGATAGTTCAGTGGGAAGGCATTTGCCTTACGTACAAACACGTGGGCTCAACACCTGCACCACATATGGTCCCCTAAACCCTTCCAGCAGTGACTCCTGAGATCAGAGCCAGAGAAAGCCCTCGGCATTGCCACATATGCACCTCCACCCCCCCCTCACCCCAAAAAAGAGAAAAAGGAAACCTCATGGTTATAGCTGGATGCTGAAAGTCCCAAACCTTTCCACAAGCACAGTTAACAAGGCTTGCTTTTTTGTTTTTTTTATTACACATTCTGAAAAAAGGAAAACCGTTAAGGCTACTAAAAGCTAAGCCAGAGAAGGCGGCCAACTGATTGAGGGGCTGTGGGATGCCCTAGGTAGCCAGAAACTGACACTATCTTGGATTGGAAGCCTCCGACAACAGAGCGAGAAACAGAACAGGAAATTAAATTGAAATCCGGTTTCCTATAAACTTTTCCGCCATTCCTTGGCCTCCACCATTTCCATAGTTATCTTCAGTATTATTCAATCGTGGTTCCAATCCGTCCTGCCTGCAACTCCCAGGCTCGCCAAATCACTCTCGTGATGGGGCACTTTGTGAACACCTGCTCCACCAGCAGGCCCTGGGCAGCTCCTACTCTTCAGACCACCAGGCCCAGCAGGAAGCAGATGAAGCATTGTCTGAGCGTCAAGGTCGTCTTCTCTAGACTGGCTCTTTGTGTTGGGTTCTTGGCTGCTCTTCAAACCTCTCTAGTCTCTCGCCTCCCCTGACCCTGACCCGTACCACTTCACTTCCAATTTCCTTTTGGCTAATCTGATCCCTGACCTATTACTTACCTTTATCTTCTCTAACTGGGTTCTAATTAATTATCTGGCTTCATCCTCTAAAAGTTCTTGCAAAAGATGTGCTTTTATGCCTGGCCATAACAATTTCATCCTAACAAGCCTAATAGCAATAATGATTGTGAACTGCTGTAAGGTGAGCATTTCACCTTTGGAGCAGGCATGATGCTAAATACTTGACATGAATGAGCCCACTTCTTTTCCATTCATCTCTCAGA
Organism: Cryptotis parvus; assembly: GCA_021461705.1. Lineage (NCBI taxonomy): Eukaryota > Metazoa > Chordata > Mammalia > Eulipotyphla > Soricidae > Cryptotis > Cryptotis parvus. The sequence goes on along the minus strand of JAJIBD010034457.1, from coordinate 53,132 downwards.
CAGATATGAATAGTATTTATAGTTTTCAGAGGACAAATATGTTTAGGTAATCTGCTTATTATTCTCCCAATTCACTCAGATTTCTGCACTCAGTCTCTATTTTTTTTTATTTTCTTTTTTTCTCTTCTTCTCAAAAACACATGCATATGATTGATCTCACTGCCCTGTCTGCCCGTTTCTGTACGGGGCATCTTTTATCCAGTTCTCAATTTTCACTGAGGACCCAGGAGTACAAGACCAACCTGCACCCTTTCACAATACCTTTCCATGAATAATCGATGTGTACTGACACCACCAGCTATAGAAAGGTGCAGCTAACATTCTTCTATGTCTGAAGACCGCTGAGTGTCCTACAGCGAGCAAGAGGCAAAGCCATCAGGAGCTCATATTCAGTTTCCTACTTCGTTTTAGTTTTGGGGGTCACACCCCATCGATGCTCAGAGGTCGCTCGAGACTCTGCACTAAGGAATTATTCCTGGCGGCGTTTGGGGAAAATCCTATGGGATACTGAGAATTGAACCTAGGTCACATGTGTGCAAGACAAGTATTGTACCCACTGTAGTATTTCTCCAGGCTCCACTTATAATCTACAATTCGTAATGGCAGAAAGTAAATGCAAGTGATGGCATCCAAGAAAAAAGGTTTCAAGACTGCAGTGTCTTTATTGCAAACCACAATGTGGGGGGGGGGGGAGAGAGAGAGAGAGAGAGAGAGAGAGAGAGAGAGAGAGAGAGAGGTGCCTGACATTGAGGCAGGTGAGGTGGGAGGAAACTGGGGACATGGATATTGGAAAATGTGCGCTGGTGGAGGGATGGGTGCTGGAACACTGTATACTGTAATCCAGTCATGAACAGCTTTGTAATTGTCTATCTCAAGGTGATATAATAAAAAATTAATTAAAAAAAGACTGCTCATTGGTTCCTCACTATATTCCAAAATGGACTCTAACACGGTCTACAAATTTTAATTACCATAAGTTCTTGCACTCCCATTTCCAATACAGCAACTTCAAAATGTAAACGAGGCACCATAAAACTTTCCAGCCCTATAAAGATGTCCTTTCCAAGTTGCACAATTGTTTCTGAACAACCTGGAAATCACCAAGATACTGCTTGAAGAAATTGTATCCTTGATTAAACCCATAAATACCACATTTTTATTGAAGAATAAAATAAAAGAAACACAATGTAATCAAAATGTCCTAATTACTGAGTTCTTCATCCTATCTACAGGTACTTTTTAAAAGTCTCAGAAAGATTAAGATTCCTTCAAGATCAAAACCAGGTCCTGAGATTTCAACACTCCTGAAGACTAACTGCAGATCTCACGCCAAGGGAACCTGGAGTACCTCCCACAACGGAATACTTTCAGCAGCATCCCTGATAAGGAATGCAAAGGTCTGCCACTAAGACTGTTTATCTGGTTCTATCAGAATCAATTAAACCTCTTTTCCCCAGCATTAACTCACTACTCTTACACCTGATTAGTCATAACCAATATTTGCTAATAGCCCTGCTAAGTAGGGACAGAAATAACTGAAACACTCTGATAATTAAAATATCCTAAGAAGCCAACACAGTTAAGGCTTCTAACAGGTCACCAAAGTCTTCCTCTAAAAGGCCGATGAATATGGACTTTTACTGCCCTACGCTGACATCAGTATTTTTGTTTTTCCTCAAATCATCCAATTTCTAAATATAAAAGTCAGTTTCATTACGGATGGCAAAAGTGAACCAAAGGAACAATCACAGATGTGTTCAACGTTCTGAAGCTTAAAGTGATACCTAAGACAACTACCAAACTGAACAATACTTCAAAAAAAATAAAAAAGCAAAGAGAAAAATGCTATATAGTTATATCTTGCTTTCTTTCTAGGGTAGTCAAATCAGAATTTCCCTCTTACCAGGGAAAAGGATTAATGCTTACTTTTCCTTCATCCAAGACAAAATGTTCTCTTTCCATTACTCATAATCTATACAAATAGAGACTGAAGGAAGCGTGGCAAAATGAAGCCAAATCCCCCCCCCCCACCAAAATGCATAAAGTATTATTTTCCAAAGCTGAAAGAATCATTACACCATGGGCAAACTGCCTGGCTGCCAGGGCGGCCCCAAATGACCATAAATAAAGTCCTAATTACATTAATTAGAGCAATGTCTTCCCGCAGCGCATCTCATTACCTGGGGCCAGTCTCAGACCTGGAGCCAGTGTTCCAGGGCTCAGCCCCATCACAGACATTACCTTCGCCATTGCTTAGGACACTGGCCCCCATGATGCTTCAAAGCGTCCTTGACTCATTTCTTCTCTCAGACCCCTTTGTCCACAATCTGACAGCAGACTGTCATTTATTTTGGACTCTGGCTACCACAGAGAGTGGGCTGGAACATCCGTGCAGTAACTATCAAACAAAACCTTATGACTGAGGGTGGATCTATAGCCTGATTTCTCACACAACGTACCCAGGAGTGAGATTTTTAACTGCTAGTGACATGGCAGCTGATCTTGCAACCATAAATCAAACATGAGGCACTCAATCGTTGACACACAGTCACACACTGCCAATATGCCCACAGCCACTGAGGGTGTTTGATTATCGCTATAGAAAGAGAAGATAACCATAACAATAGACCAGAGGCGGTGTCCTGACGCAACAGGGTCATAATGGCACCCAAGACACTTCAACAGAACTTTGCTACAGCTACTCCCAATGTTTTTCCTGTTTTCCGAGCTTAGATTTATTGAAATTGGATTGGGACATTCTAATCAGGACTCTGTGAGAGAAAAAGCCTTGTATCATCCTCTGGATCCAAGGGCAGTGCCAAACAGTTACCTGTTTTGAAGACCCAAAGTAGGATCAGATTCCCAGATACCACCCTGGGAAATTCTGATTCAGCTCAAGGATGGGTCCCAGAACCCAACTGTGGTCTACTTTTCTTGAAATACCCGCAGGCTCTTTAGTGTAATCACACAACACATTTCTCAACCCTGACACTAAGGAGAGTGAAAACAGCTGCCCGTGTTCAGGAAATCTCACTGGCTCATGGGAAGATGTCATTCTCTGGGGTGTCTTCGGTCATGAAAAGGAAGAGTTTGCAAATGTCTGCTGAAATCTAGCTCTCTCGCGTCTGAACAGTGAGAGCTTTCAGATTTGCCTCTAGGATCTTGTTCTCACCATTCCTCCTGCTATACTTTCTCACATCTGAGAGTGACGGCGAATACACTCTCACACCAAACTCCACTCCAATCACACCAATGAAGAAAGGCCACAGGGAGATGGTATGCGGCTGGTTCTCATACAAGCTCAGGTGCAGTTTTTCCCAGATCTCTCAGGAGTGCTCTCCTCCATGTGCTGAGAACTCCAGCAGTGAAATAACTATTCATGGTTCCAGGCTTAAAGTTGACATACATCCACCAAAGAGAAAAATTTATCAGGAACCTCCAGCAATTTTTCTCACCTCGAATTATTCCCTGGGACAACTGGCTCTCTACACACAAACTCATTAACAGTCTTGGGCCTGGATGTCTATAGAAATCAATGTTCGGCCCTCTCTGCCTTTGGGAAAGCCATTGTGTTCTTGTTCCCTCTCTCTCACTCTCTCTCTCCCTTCCCTCCCTCCCTCTCTCCTTCCTAAAACCTCTAAAAAAGTCTGTTTTAAGAAAAAAGAGAAAGACAAAGAAAGAAAAAAGAAAAGAAAGAAGAAAGGAGAGAAAGAGAGAAAGAGAGAAAGAAAGAAAGAAAGAAAGAAAGAAAGAAAGAAAGAAAGAAAGAAAGAAAGAAAGAAAGAAAGAAAGAAAGAAAGAAAGAGAGAGAGAGAGAGAGAGAGAGAGAGAGAAGAAAGAAAGAAAGAAAGAAAGAAAGAAAGAAAGAAAGAAAGAAAGAAAGAAAGAAAGAAAGAAAGAAAGAAAGAAAGAAAGAAAGAAAGAGAGAAAGAGAAAAGAGAGAGAGAAAAAGAAAGAAAGAAAGAAAGAAAGAAAGAAAGAAAGAAAGAAAGAAAGAAAGAAAGAAAGAAAGAAAGAAAGAAAGAAAGAAAGAAAGAGGGAGGAGGGAGGGAGGGAGGGAGGGAGGGAGGGAGGGAGGGAGGGAGGAGGGAGGAAGGAAGGAAGGAAGGAAGGAAGGAAGGAAGGAAGGAAGGAAGGAAGGAAGGAAGGAAGGAAGAAGGAAAAAAAAAGAAATGATGGTATTTCCCACCTTAGAAGTGGGGCTGGGGCCAGGTTTGGTTTGGGTTTGGTATTTATGTAGACTAAGAGCTAAGTGGTAGAGTAAACTGAAGGGAAAAAAAGAGTGGTATAGGAAAAGAAAACTGGAAACGTGTAATCATCCCACTCTCCAATCTGTACTGTTTCCTCTTTTCTCTTTATTATTTATTTATTTGGGGCTTTGTGGCCTGCCCATCAGTGCTCAGTGATCGCTCTGGCTCTGCACTCAGGAATCACTCCTGGTGGTGCTCAGGTGACCATATAATACGCTGGTATAAAACCTGGGTGATTTGCAAGGCAAGTGCCTTAACCACTGAACTCTCTCTCTGGCCACTCATCTTTTTTTTTCTCTTGCAAACACCTCCTTTCCCTTCAAAGCCCTAATCACAATTTGAAATTCAATGCTCTTTTTAGATGATTACCCATTAGAGATAATTTGCCATATGAGGCTGTTGTAAGCACTTCATATGAACGGGCTCACTTCATCCCCACAATTCTGAAAAGCAGTCACATTTTACCGACCCTAGATACAGAGATTAACCTACCCAGCACCAGGGAGCCCATAAATGGAGGAGCTGTGGACCCCAGAATCAGACGTCAGAGGCCAAGCACTCAGCTACTATGTTCTACAGTTCTTTTTTTTAACTTAGGTCTCATTCATCCGTAAACCATCAAGAGAGGTAAAGCCGGTATACATGTTTTTTTTAATCAGTGTACATAAACTCCCTGTTGGTGTCCAGTCAAGTACTAGACACAAAGAAAACATTCAAGTTTTCCAACAACTGAACAAATGATGATAGAAAGAGTGAATGAATGGGGTGAAAGAAAAAGAAAAAACCAGGATCCAGATCAATGGTTTGTTTGTGGCATATGATTCACTATGGAAAAGGTTCAACTTCCTGTGTCGTCTCTGGACCACCTTTTGCCCTCAACCTTCACAGCGAAGGAGTCATGTCTCCTTCCAAAGCCAGAAGACAGCAGATAGAAACTCACACAGAACCAGTTCCTTCATTAGCAGTAGATCCTATGAGAACATGTTTAGAACAAAGATGGGGTTTTTCTGCATTTTTTCCGTCTGCCCAGTTTAGATAAATGAATATTTTGTTCACTGATAGCCAGGACCAAAAACTGAAAATCCTGCTTAGCAAAACCCTTGAAGTAGCAGGCACTGAAGAAATTTAATATACATTTTTAATCAACAGTTTCAAGTAAGCCAAAAGCCATCCACAGCCTCTATGTGATTGATGTCAATGTAAGCACAGGCAGACATTCAGAGTAATTCTCACTGAAGTATAACTTTTAAAAAATAAATCATCTGGAAAAGTAAGCAGATAGCAGGGAAAAATCACAGGGTCTACATGTGCTGGTTCCCACTGGCAATAATCCAAAATTAATTCTGCTCTCAGAAGAGAAGTCACAGCAAACCAGATTTCCAAAGAAACTAATACATGATACAATCACATACACACAAAAGGTATTAATACATCTAGTTCCTAAATAGATGGGGTAATGTATTGGGACTCAAACCTAATACTAATATTAACTTACATTCAATATGTACATTACAGCTTGTCCCTGGAGAGAAGTGACTTATGAGTTTATCCTCTACTGCAGGAGCAAAATAAAACCTTAGTAAATAGGCAAATACATTATGAAAGAGTCTATTTACATGCTTTGCTCTAAGCAGCTATATTTTCTGGTTGTAGAAATATCTATATCTTCAAGTCAAGTTTACAAATGGAAAGCTAGACTTTATCATACTGAGCAAATTTTCTTTTATTACAAATTTACCATGAATTCATCATAGGAAGGGATGTTAATTTTAATATCCATAGATAGAATCATTTAGGCTTTTTCTCCTTTAGTCTACAAGGAAGTTTCATGTATTAATGAGTTTACTTATGATGAACCATTCTTGCATGAAAGAGACCTACTAAACCATATTTTAATATTATAAACCAGATGTGACATTTTTAAGTTTGGGTTTTTTTTTTTTCTCCTGCCATATTTAAGATTACCTGCCCCTCAAGGTATTGCAGGTGTGGCTGCAATGCCCAGCTGCTTCAACAGGTGGCAGACAGGAGACAGGCTTGTTTACACCCAGGGCTCTGCCCCGTGGGCCCTGGATGGTTGGTGGTCTGACATAGAAAAAGGCTGGGCCCCCTGGGATAAACCCAGAGTCACGACAGAGCCTGGCAAGCTACCTGTGGTGTATCCAATATGCCAAAAACAGTAACAATAATGAACCTCATTCCCAACAAATGGAGACCTTGCTGGCACCGCTCAAGCAAATCAATGATTAACAGGAAGACAAACGATTTAAGATCAGGCTACACAATCGGATATCTCTGCACCTTCCGTTGCTCTTGATGGTGGTGATTTAGACAACAGTATGTGTGCTAGGGGCACGATTTCATGCCTCTTCAAAATACATGCAACCACACCACAACCAACATCAAAGTACCACTACCCACCAGCACAGTGCATGGGACCCCTCCCCATGCAACCCCCAAAAGACAGGTTTTGGAAGACCATTTCAATCATTAAAAAACGACCCCCGGGCTGGAGCGATAGCCCAGCGGGTAGGGTGTTTGCCTTGCACTCAGCCGGCCTGTGCCGGCCCGGGTTTGATCCCCGGCATCCCATATGGTCCCGAGCACTGCCAGGAGTGATTCCTGAGCACAGAGCCAGGAATAACCCCTGAGCATTGCCGGGTGTGACCCAAAAAAGAAAAAAAAAACAATAAAAACGACCCCCTCCAAAAAAAAAAAAAAAAAAGAAAGAAAAATTGAGAAGCTTATTTAGAAAGCACACACTTCTTTATAAAGAAGCAAAAAGGAATTGCCAAGCCCCTTCCAAGGACTACTCATTTAAAAAATTGTGGAGACACTCAGTGTTCATAGAAAAGATATTAGCTGCTGCAGAATAAAGAAATGAAAGGAAAACAACTTTTTGATAAGGAGAAGAATCAGGTGGCCTGTGTTAAAGAAATGTGACTGGGACACAATTACTTTTTTTTTCTTCTTGGGTCACACCTGACAATGCTCAAGGGTCACTCCTGGTTCTGCACTCAGAAATTACTCCTGGTGGTGCTCGGGAACCATGTGGGATGGGAATGCCAGGGTCGCATCAAACCTGGGTCGGCCGCGTGCAAGGCAAATGCCCTACCCGCTGCGCTGTCACTCCAGCCCCCACCTATTACGTTTTTTAAATGTATTTTAATAAATCTGGAATTTGGCGTATCATATACAAACGAGAAGCTTGTCAGGCTTGTCGAGCGGGAGGCAAACTCTTTTAAACACCTCCAAATAAAGTGTTTATTGATGAACCACTGCGGCCTAGCGGCCGCGTGAGCCACACTGTGATGGGCTGGTCTGCTGGGTGGAGTTCTGACGAGAGGGGAAGTCCAGAAGTGGAAAATGGCGGCGCCCGTGGAGTGAGGAGGGGTGGTCTGGCTTGTTGTGAGGCTCTGCCGAGGTGGTGGGCCAGGGCTAGAATCCGCCATGCCTCCCGACTGCCTCATTCCCATGACCTAATATAATGGTTTGAGGCTCTTTATGTTCCTGTAGCAAGCCGATGCCCCTGGCTCTACTGGCATGAGTCAGGACATTTGGAGATATTACTGGTGCCCGCTCTAGGAAATAGATGATCAACGGGAAGATCATGATCGAGATCGTGAATAAATCACCGTGAAATACAAAGTTGCAAAATTATTGAGATTGATGGGACTGGAGAGACAGTACAGTGGGTAGGGTACACTTGCCTTGCACATGGACAGCCCAGGTTCAATCAATCCCCAGCATCACATAGAGTCTCCTAAGCACAGCCAGGACTAATTCACCTGAGTATCATTGGGTGTGGCCCAAAATCAAACAAACAAAACCAAAGTTATTCATGGTTGAGTTTCAGATATACCAATCTCTTCACCAGTGCCCACTATGCCCCTAACAACGCCATAGTTTTCCTCTCACATAGCTGTTAAATTTCCCTGGGAAAATTAAGTCACATTTTGGTGCCCTATTCTCTTGAAAGAACCCTGAGGAATTCCACAGAGCATGGACAACATTAGTGCCTGTGGTCTGCTCCGTGCCCCCATGGCCCCTGAAAACTGTAATCAAGCTTCCAACTGTTCTTATTATAAACACTGGAGAGAACGAACCGGGGAAGGTATTCTGAGTCACAGGCTTTTATGCTGTTTAAGCAAACAAAGAAATCCAGATCACAACCCTACATCTTTGCACAGGTCAGAGGTTCACCAAAACAACAATGGGAGTTTCTTTTCTCTTCCATCTCTGGTCTCACCTGATAGATCTATTCTCCATTCGTTCATTTCTCTTTCTGACCATAAAGAAAAAAATTGAGATACCTTCTAGGCCTTCTCTGGTTTTTTTCCCCCAAGGATGAGGCTTTAAAAAAAAATCAGGGGTTGAAAATCGACCGGTTTTAATTGAAAATAAAACTTCCAAAAGCCACTCAAAGCACTGTGTAACAAAATGGCCTTCCAAGTGAGATTGAATTTCTACTGAGAAAGCTAAGTAACTGAACTGAAACCATACAGTAATCCAGTGACAGCCGGGATTCATCCACAGCACCATCCTCTGGATGATCCAATACTCACGTTATTCAAAGAAAAGGTCATGGACAAGGTCATTTGGCAGCTTTCGTAAACTTCCTGTGTTTTATTACAGAAAAAAGAGCCCATCTCAAATTAGTCTATAAAAACATCTTAAGAGCACAGGCATAGCTCCTGCCTGTGGGCATGAGGCCATCAGTTTGATCCCTGGCACCACCCACATGCAAGTGTGATGCAAACAGCCCAAATGCATATGACCCTCAACACACCACAACCAAGTATGAGCAACTCCAGCTCACCACAATGGCAGCTATAAAGAGAAGGGAAGGGGAAAATATAATTTTTCTTTGAAGTTCTAGAAACTCATTGTCGTGAGCAGATGGTAGTATAAAGGGAGAAAACTTGTCTTGCATGCAGCCAACCTGGGTTTGATCCCCAGGAACCCCATGTGGTCTACCAAACCCACCAAAAAGTGATCCCTGAGCTCAGTGCCAGGAGTAAGCATCACCAGAAGTGACCAAAATCAAAAATCACTTATGGGAGGTGGGGCGAGGAGAAAGGGGAAGAACAGGGCACACTGGTGTTAGGAAATGGGCACTGGTGGAGTGATGGGTGTTAGAACACTGTATGACTGAAACACAATCACAAACAGCTTTGTAATGGTCTATCACATGGTGATTCAATTAAAAAAACTCCTTATTAAAATACCTGCTTGATGGATCAGGAGGTCTTGTCAAAGGTGGAAGTTATCATAAACATGTGGGAATCAGAGGCTAGGTAAGACAGAAAATGGAACAGTGTGCCAATAATGGTCAAAAGTGCTAATACCAACCTAGAACTGAGCATTAAATACAGCCAAAAAAGATACACATGACATCATTTTATTTTATTTTATTTTATTTTTGCTTTTTGGGTCACACCCAGCGATGCTCAGGGGTTACTCCTGGCTCTGCATTCAGGAGTTACTCCTGGCAGTGTGCTCGGGGACCATATGGGATGCTGGGGATCGAACCCGGGCGGCATGGGCCGGCTGCATGCAAGGCAAACGCCCTGCCTGCTGGGCTATCGCTCCCGGCCCCATGACATCATTTTAATGTATGTATTGTAATCCACAATGTGGAAGGGAAGGAAAAGAGAAAGAGAGAGAGAGAAAGAGAAAGAAATAAAGAACCTGCCATAGAGGCAGACTAGGGGAGGGAGGGGAAATCAGGGACATTGGTGGTGAGAATGGGCACTGGTGGAGGGATGGGGTGCTGGAACACTGTGCAACCCAAACCCAATCATAAACATCTTTGTAATTGTATATCTCTTGGTGGTATAATAAAATATTTTTAAATAAATTTTTTTAACATTTTATTATACCACCGTGAGATATACAATTACAACGTTATTCACGCTTGGAGGTTTCGGTCACACAGTGTTCCAGCACCCCGCCCTCCACCAGTGCCCATCACCCACCACCCATGTCCCCAATCCCTCCCCCCCTCCCACGGCCTGCCTAAATGGCAGGTTCTTTATCTCCTCTCTCTCTCCCTCTCTCTCCTCCTTCTCCTACACATTGTGGGTTGCATTACATACACTTAGAAGCCATCATTTGCATTTTTTGTCTGTATTTAATGCTCAGTTCTATGTTGGTATCAGACCTTTGACATTTATTCACACATGTTCCCTTCTCTATCTTACCTAACCTCTGACTCCCCACGCTTGTGGCAATTTCCACTTTTGGTAAGATCACCTGGTATATTTATGTCATGCAAATAAATGCAGTCATTCTATGTCTCTCTCTTTCCTTCTGACTAATTTCACTCAACATGATTCTTTCCATGTCCATCCATTTATAGGCAAATTTCATACCATTTTCTAAACTGTCATTTCCCTTCCTAAAATCACTGTATCACTGTCTTCCCGCTCATCATCGATTTGCTCAAGCAGGCCCCAGTAACATCTCCATATGTCCTGTCTCATGCTAGTAGAGCCCAAGGCATCTGCTTTGCTCCAGGAACATAACGAGCCTCAATCCATTCCAGAATGAGTCTATAATTGTTACTGGTATTTGGCATATATATCAAATACAACACGGGTAGCTTGCCAGGCTCTACCGTGCAGGTAGCATACTCTTTTTCCTAAAAGCTGCATAGTATTCCATTGTGTAGATGTACCACAGTTTCTTTATCCAGTCATCAGTCCTCGGGCATACTGGTTGTTTCCAGGTTCTGGCTATTGTGAATAGTGCTGCTATGAAAATGAAAGTGCGGATTGTGTTTCCGCTGTGTGTTTTTGGCTTCCCAGGGTATATTCCCAGGAGTGGTATGGCTGGGTCAAAGGGGAGCTCAATTTCTAGTCTTTGGAGGAATGTCCATATTGTTTTCCAGAAAGGTTGTACAAGTCGACATTCCCACCAACAATGTATGAGAGTCCCCCTTCTCCCCGCATCCACGCCAGCACTTGTTGCTTTTACCCTTTTGGATATGGGCCATTCTCTGTCGTGTGAGGTGGTATCTCATTGTTGTTTTGATTTGCATCTCTCTGATGATTAGTGATGATGAGCATTTTTTCATATGCCTTTTGGCCATTCGGATTTCTTCCTTGTCAAAGTTTCTGTTCATCTCTTCTCCCCATTTTCTAATGGGGTTGGCTGTTTTTTCTTATATAGCTGTACCAGTGCCTGATATATCCTGGATATTAACCCCTTATCAGATGGATATTGGCTGAATATTCTTTTTTTTATTCTTTTTTATATTTTTTAAAAATAAAAATTCTTTATTTTTAAATTAAAAAAAATTTTTTTAAATAAAATACCTGCTTGTAGTCCCATTTAATATAAGCAGTTTCAGGTCTAAAATTGGAATCATTAAATATAATACTGTATAAGCAATAAAATGTAGCTCATTTGATGACAATCAATAGTAAAAATATGGGAATCACGATCACGATCACGATAAGGTGTGTGTGTGTGTGTATGTGTATATATATATATATATATATATATATATATATATATATATATATATATATATATACATCACACACACACATAAACATTCTTACCAGTAAATTAAACCCTGCCTGTGGACTTAAAATCCTTGAAGGCAGAGACCACTCTTACACAAATTCACTTCATTGGGATAAACTCATACCACAAGACAGGGACCCCAGCCTAGAACAATGAACAGGTGAGATTTCCTACCATTGGGGGAAAATACAAATCTCGGAGAGAAGTTAAAAACTTGGAATCCCAGGCCAAGGCGATAGTACAGAGGACAGGGCACTGGCCTTGCCCATGGCTAACCCGGTTCAATACCTGGCGCCCATGTGGTTCCCCAGCAAGAAGTGATCCCCTGCACACAGAGCCAGAAGTAAGCCCTGAGCACCACCAGGTGTGGCCCAAAAAATAATGAAAAAAAGCAATGACAACAACAAATTGGGATGCCTACCTATAGAGGCCAACCTGAGGAAGTGACAGCTGCCATCCCTCTGCCCCGCCCAGAGCCCCCCAGGGTATATCCCTCAGAATTTATTGAAGAAAGGCGTAGTAATTCCACAAATACAATCCAGTGGTTGGAGAGTCAACAAAATGGTGCTAGAAAGCATCTCACAGTGAATGGTCAATAAACGGCTATTTATAAGGGAATGAGGCACTTGTAAATGTTGAGAATTTCCTACACTAACCAGCCCAGCAGGCTAACCTGACTATAAAAGTTCTTGAAAAAGACTGACAGAAGTTGATGAAATTAAAGTAATTTAAAATGATAAATGAGACATACCACCTAAGGAAGATTTTTTTAAGCTCTGCAAATCCTAGGATAATTACCCCAAACCGTCACAATTTGTGACATCTCTAATGAAGGCGTCTAGACTTTCCAGTATTCTGCCAGGGAAAAAATATAAAACGAGTGCCAAGCTGGTGATAGCGTGGAGAATCTGAAATATTCAGATCATTTCTCAGAAAGTCTTAGAAATGAAAGAGGTGTAAAAACTGATGATAAAGCTGGGCACGAAAATGTCATAAAAGTTGTCGATTTAAGACAAGGCCTGAGATAAAAGCTAACTTAGCAAAATATGGGAAACACACACATGTAAAAGTTTCTAGAGCACAGGAAAGCAAGGTACTGCTCTAGGGATCAGGCTGAAGGAGGGCTGTCCATGAAAATATGAGAAAGCCCAACAAAATCACAGGAGAAAAAAATTGCATTTGTGTGTGTGTGTGTGTGTGTGTGTGTGTGCGTGCAAAGGGTGCGTGCACAGATCACACCTAGCAATACACAGGAGTTACTCCTTGCTCTGCACTCAGGTATTACTCCTAGCAATGCTTTGGGGAACTACATAGGATACAGGGGATCCAACCCAGGTCGGCACGTGAAAGTCAAAGGCCTTACCCGCTGTACTATTGCTCCAGCCCCTGCATTTTATTCTGAGAGCAAAGAAAACCCAATTCCACTCTGCTAGGGGGTACAGAAGGGAAGGAGGGAAGAGCTGGAACAGGCGCACAGTCAGGCAGAAAACAGGGAAGAAACAACTGTTCTGAGAGAGCAAGAGAATGGGTTAGACTCAGGTGTTTGGAGTATACCAGAGAGAAGGAAACACACTCCGATTTTGTTTCTGGAAGAAGAAGCAACTCTATGTCTTTCCTCAGGGGCTTAAAGTAGCGAACTGTAGAACTCAAATATATCATTTCTACCGGGTTGGCATCAACAACTACATATTTCAAGTAAACGCTGAGATACTGAAAAATGTTGGTGTTCAGAGGAACAAGCTTGGTTTTAAGGATAGATATGAGAGTCATCAATAAAATCTACAAAGTGTGATTTAGAAAGTGCATGGAATAGGATGTCCAAGTATTTGAGTTCCTAACAAGAAAACTACAGGGCTGGGGAGATAGTACAGGGGTTAGGGCAAATGCTTTGTACACACTAACCCAAATTTTATCTCCAGCACTACATGGTCACTCCAGGATCACCACCCTGGAGGCTCCAGATGAGGCGATCCAGGTGGTCAAAGTGGTCCCAGGCAGTGGACGACCCAAGCAGCAGCAGTTGGCTGAGAACTGCTAGAAGTGGCCGCTGGGCTAATTGAGCACTACTTGGGAGGCTCGAAAGCAAAACAAAAACAAAAGAAAATGACTGGGACTAGGAGAGGACTCAAAGGGCCAGAGTGGGAGATGGGGAGGTAACTCGATGGCTGGTGTGAACACTTTGCTTTCAGAGAGAAGCACCAGCTTCAATCCACCGCATATGGAACTCCCCAGCACTGCCAGGAGTGACTCCTGAGCACAGAGCCAGGAGTAAGCCATTGAGTCTCTCTAGGTATGGCCCCCAAATCTCCCTCCCAAATTTTTTTTTAAACTATTTTTAGTAAGATTTCTAGAGTAAAGGTTGGCTAGCTTTTCTATACAGAGCCCAACAATAAAAGCTATTAGACTTAGTGACCATAGGTCTCTGGTACAAATAACACTGCCTTATGGCAATCAAGAAGCATATTGTAAAAAAATTAATGGTGCATTGATAAAAAGTGCAATCTAAATTTTAAGAAAGTAAGTGGCACTTCTATGTCCATAGCAGCACTACTCATAATAGTCAAAATCTAGAAACAAACTGAGTGCCCCAAAACAGACGACCGGATAAAGAAACTATGGTACATCTACACAATTGAATACTATGCAGCTATTAGGAAAATCAAAGTTATGAAATTTGCCTATAAATGGATGGACATGGAGAGTATCATGTTGAGTGAAATTACCCAAAGGGAAGAGGACAGATATAGAATGACTACATTTGTGGGATATAAGAAAAAAAAACAGTATGATACCAATATCCAAGGCGAGGCAAAATATGGATCAGGAGGACTTGTCAGTGGATGGAATCCACCACAAGTGTGTGGGAGTCAGAGATTTGGTAAGACAGAGAAGGGACCAATGTGCTAATAATTATTGGGAATGGTAATACCAAAATACCAGTCTAGAACTGAGCATTAAATGTAGGCAAAGGACAATGTGTAAAAGAAGAGGGAGAGAGATGCAGAGACAGAGAGAGAGAAAGAGAGGAAATGGGGCTACCTGCTATTGAGGCAGCCTGGGAATGGGCGGGAGGGGTGGGGTACATTGGTGGCGGAAATGGGGCACTGGTGGAGGGATGGGAGCTGGAATACTGTATTACCAGGAACCAATTATGAACACCTTTGTAATTGTATGTCTCAAGGTGGTATAATAAAAAATTTTAAATTAATTAATTAATTAAAAAACAAAAATAAATGTAGGCAAAGGGATATACATAATAACCCCTAAATGTGTGTATGTATTGCAAGCCACAATATATGTAAGAGAAGGGGGAGAGAGAGAGAGAGAGAGAGAGAGGTGTGTGTGTGTGTGTGTGTGTGAGAGAGAGAGAGAGAGAGAGAGAGAGAGAGGAGGCAAAATGCCTGCCATAGAGGCAGGCTGGGGGAGGGGAGGGAATCAGGGAACATTGGTGGTAGGAAACATGCACTTGTGGAGGGATGGGTGCTGGAACACTGTATGAGTGAAACCTAATCTTCAACAGTTTTGTACTTGTATATCTCAAGTGGTATGATAAAATTTAATAAATACTTCTAAAATATTATAAGAAATAGAAAACTAAGTACATTTTATATTTTTTATTTTTTGAATTTAATTATAGAACTATTTACAAAGTTATAAATAGTTGCGTTTTAGGCATATAATAGTTCAACACAAATCCCACCACCAGTGTCAACTTCCCTCCACCAGTGTTCCGATATTCTCTCCCTACCCCAAGGCCCCACCCACCCCAAACCTGTCAATTTGATGGATACATTACAAAGTTCCAGTGGTTGCAGCTGAGACCTCACATGTCTTCAGTGTCACTGATTCTGCACTTCAGGTATACGGCTACATCACTCCCCACATCATCAACATAACTGAAGTCCTGATCTCTGTTCCCATCACTTCCCGTTCTCTTCTTCTTCCTTCCCCCTTTGATTTCTTTCCTTCTCTGGCCTTCTCTCTAAACACTGAAGTCAAGGGTGATCTAGGCACCCCCTTTTACTATAATATTTCCTCATCCAGTGTTCTGGATGCCACAGGTAAGTGAGATCATCCAGTGTCTGTCTTTCTTCTTCTGGTTTACTTCACTCAACATTTCTTCCAGTTCCGACCATATAGCGCAGCAAATTGCGCGATTTCACCCTTCCTTGCAGCTGCGTAGTATCCGATTGTGTCTACATATACACCACATCTTCATAATCCGTTTATGTCTTTGGATACCGACATTGATTCCATATCTTAGCTACTGTACTGAGTGTAGCAATGAATAATGAATAATGAATAATGGTGTGCTTATGTCCTTCTGAATTGATTTTTTTTTGGGTTTTTTTTTTTTTTTTTTTTGCTTTTTTGGGTCACACCCGGCAATGTTCAGGGGTTTCTCCTGGCTCTGCACTCAGGAATTACTCCTGGCGGTGCTCAGGGGACCATATGGGATGCCGAGGATCGAACCCGGGCCGGCAAGGCCGGCCGCGATGCAAGGCAAGCGCCCTCATCGCTGGGCTATCGCTCCGGCCCGATTTTTTGTTTTTTAAATAGTTTTGATGCTTCTTCATTCATTCATATTTTTTGGGGGGTTACACCCGGCAATGCTCAGGGGTTCCCCCTAGCTCTGCACTCAGGAATTACTCCTGGAGGTGTTCAGAGGACCAGATGGGATGCCGGGGATCAATTCCAGTCAGCCACGTGCAAGGCAAATGCTCTCCGTGCTGTGCTATCACTTCGGCCCCTGAATGGATGTTTTTTAAAGTGTATTTTTAACTAAATCACTATCACTATCACTATCTTCCCGTTAATCATCTATTTGCTAGAGCGGGCACCAGTAATATCTCCATATGTCCTGTCTCATGCTAGTAGAACCCAAAGGCATCCGCTTGCTCCAGGAACATAAAGAGCTCAAACAATTATATTAGATCACGGAATGACCTAATATAAATGTTACTGGTATCTGGCATATCAAATACTACACGAGCAGCTTGCCAGGCTTGCCGTGCGGGTGGCATACTGTTGTAGTCACCTCTAAATAAAGCATTTATTGATGAACCACGTGGCCGCTTAGCGGCCATGCGAGCGGCTGTGATAGTCTGGTCTGCTGGATGTAGTTGTGACAAGAGGGAAGTCCAGATGTGGAAAATGTTTTAACTAAAACATTATTTAAAAAACAAACATTTATTAAAATAAAAGCACAGTTTGTCAATTCCTGTTCTAGAACAGAAGTTGTGAATGTGATTTGAGACTAGAAGCATCCACACCACCTGAGTCCTTATAAATTACACTAGCATTTACATGCCCTTTCATTCTAAAGCCATGCATGTGCACATACATATGTGTAAATGCGTATAGATATATAAAACCTAACATTTAAATGGAGATTCATATGCAACCATGCTGCAGATGTGAAGAGAACACCAGGATCACACAAGGTTGGGCGCCGGGACGGGAGCTATCCTTTGGGCCTTAATGCTACTCAACTTCCAGATCTTTCCTGGCATATTAGTGATTTATTTATAGCCCCTATGGCTATAAATAACATGCTCTAGTGGCAGAGCACAAACCTAGCAAGGTCCAGAGTTCGATTCTGGTGACCTTGGTGGCCCACAAGACCCACAAGGCCCGAGCACATCAGACCGCAGCCACAGAGCACAGTGGGTGTTCCTCCCCGCCGTTTGGAGGGGAGCCACACCTGGCAGTGTTCAGGGGTCACATGGGACCGGGGATCAAACAAAAGCCTCCTGCAGACACTTCCTGCCAGGTGTGGCCCACAAGTGAAAACAAAACACAACTGGACTGGCACAGAAGACAAAACCAACTCCTAGTGGAAGCTGCTGGTACCTGAGGAGAAGGGGCCTAGTTGGGAGGTTGTGGAGAGGTAAAGATCAAACCTACACAAATCCTCTGCTGTTGAAAAAAAAAAAAAATGGAAAAGGGAATAGTAAGTTGGAAACAAATTTTGGAATGCAACCCAGATGTATTTCAAAAGGAACACAAAATAAGATCCAGAGAACTCAGAACTGAAAGGAAGTGGGGTCAGGAGCCCGCAGTGCTGGGAAGGGCTCTTGGGCAAAAATGCTGCGTTGGGTACAAACCCAGAGCTCCCACATGCTAACTGTGTACCCCAGCCACCTCCCCGGCCCTGGGGTTCACTTTAAGTTGGAGGGTAGAGGGACCCGGCGTTGTTCAGGGCCTACTCCTGAACTACAGAAATGCATGTGCATATACATATGTGTATAAGCGTGTAGATATATAAAACCTAACATCCTATAAGCAGGTTCATATGTGTGAAAGCTAAGGAGAGACCGCTCAGGGCTACAGGACACGCGTGGTCTGCACAGGGCCCCAGAGTCAACCCCCGAACAACATGACCCCCACCACCATGGGGTGGCCCCAAAAATACAAAACCAGAAATAATCCAAGTGTGGCTGAAATGTGCTAAAACTGACATTCCTTGTGTGGAGAAAGCACAGGTTTGAATAAATGAGAACGGATCTGCACTGCCTACGTTTGATCTGGAACTGGTTCATTTGCTCTGACCTCACTCCCTTCACATGTGGGAGAAGGCTCCTGGCTAGGCCATTCCCCAGGACTGTCCTGCCAGAAAGGTATGAGGCTCTCGGTCTCTATGGCAACACCCTACAACAGACCCAGGTCACATAGGCTGAGTGCCTCCAACCTTCCGTCTCAGTGGCTTCGCACAAACAAAACCTTCTACCATTTGGCCGTGGTCACCCTCTGTCCCAGCTTGCGCTACAGTCCAGCTTTGGCGCTTGGTATGCTGTGCAATTAGAGCAGCACCCCCTTCCCAAACGCACTCAACAAGGAGGGGAGGCTCAAAGGGCAGAAACACATACACTGCATGAAGGAACCCTGGGTTCGATTCCCAACCCCAATACTTCCCCGAGAAAGGCACAGAGTGTAGCTCCCTGCACCACTGGATATGACCCCCAAAACTATAATATCCCTGCCTGAATCATAAAATATGCAGTCCTCCTCCAAACAGTTCCATTACAGGAAAGGTCCAGACCTGGGGTCAAACCAGAGCAAGTTTACTATGGAGTATTTATGGAACTCTCCAAGCCAGGATGCTCACATCTTTTACTTTCATGCCTTTCTGCCTGAAAAAAGTTTACGTGACCGCACATACATTGGTATATTGATACAGATCCACAAATCAAACACTGATAACAAATGACAAAGAATTTTTTTTTTTTGCTTTGACGCCACATCCTACAGTGCTCAGGGATTACTCCTGCCTGTGCGTTTCACTTCCGGCAGTGCTCAGGGAACCCTAAGTGGTGCCAGAGATCAAACCCAGGTCAGTCACATGCAAGGCAAGCATTCCACCCACTCGCCTGTCTCTCTAGCCATAAAGAATTTTATTTTAAAGCTCCTTTTTTGAAGTTCTGTAACTCTATATGGAGTCAATGGTATCGTCCATATTTTGTTCAGTGACTGAGCAAACACGAGAGACTCTCTTGACAACAATCTTCAAGTCCAATTCCACTTTGGAGATGTTACTAGTGCCCACTCGAGCAAATCGATGAACAATGGGAAGACAGTGGTACAGTGATACAGTGCTGGAAAACCCCGAGGTAAAGCAAACAGCAGATTTTTTTTCCTTCTAGAACCATCAGAGCCTGGTCTATGTGTCTGAGAACGCTGCTCAATGAAAACCCTGGGTGGATTTGGATGATCCCCTTTGACAGGGTCAGCAGAATCATTTCTGAGTGTTCTACACCCAAAAATGGTCCTAACTCTTCCAACTGTGAGAGTCACTGTAAGTGAATTGAGATGCAGTAAAGGGGATATGGCAAACAGCATGGGGACTGGGGACTAGCACTGCTCACTCCGCAAATATTTATATTAAAAAACTAAAAACTGGCAGTCCCAGGGATCGCTGAAGGCAATTCTCAGACCTGTTTGGTTTGGCCCAGAGAAGATTAATAAATATCTAAAAGATTTAATAACAGCTTAAAATGTGGATACAGGCAGAAAAATTCAGATTTCTACTTTTTCCTGAGCCATCAGAAGCTCTGGCAACACTGACCTTATATTCAGTTCATGGAACTTTCAAGGGGAGCAGAACAGCATTTCCTGTCCCATCCTCCATAGTTCTCTCTTGACCCTCTGCCCGGACACTTCATTTATGGTTTAGGTAAGACAACAGCTGCTCTTTTAAATTCACAGTCCTCTGCCAGGGACTCTCTCCATTCAAACAATTAACCCTCTCTACACATAAGACTCAATATGCAAGTGATAATAAAAAAAAAAAATTAAAAAGGTTGAGGGGCCGGGGCGATAGCCCAGCGGTAGGGCGTTGCCTTGCACGCGGCTGGCCCATGCCGGCTTGGATCTCCGGCATCCCATATGGTCCCCGAGCACCACCAGGAGTAATTCCTGAGTGCAGAGCCAGGAGAAACCCTGAGCATTGCCGGGTGACCCAAAAGAAAAAAAAAAAAAAAAAAAAAAAAGTTGAGTTTAAGTTTTATTCCTTGTAAAACAATGCAATTGCATATTCGGCCTCTAATACCTAAGTACTTAATGACTATATATATGTCCTATGTATGTATATCTGTATATACATATACATTACATACATAATGATGCTTTGGGTTGACCGGTCAGTAAGTGTTTGGGAGAGAGGCATTCATCTGCCACTACGAAGAATTCAAAGTTCCATGACTCTTTTCAACATCCGGACTCCACGGCTCCTAAGAGAGAAGCCGATTTGAAGCCTGGCTCATCAGAGCCCCACCCTATATAGGTAGCCAATTTCAAGCCCAGCTATGCAGGTCTTGGCAGTTAAAGTCACAGGGCTTCTGTGGAGATAGCACTGCGGTCCCTTTCCCCACCCCTGTCCCCTCTAGGAGGCCTGGTGGACTCTGCTTCTGGGCTTGCTGCAATGATGCGACACAGACACACAGGGCAGAGCTACCACCGGCCCTCCCAGAGGCCCACGGCCACTTTGAGGCCAGGGGATATCTCAGACTAATGGAAACCAACCATGTTCCAGAAACTCAGAAAGTAAATTCAAGAACAGAAATCGGCCAAATTCCGCCCATCACAAACCAGAGGGGGAAAATGGATTTATCAACACCATTTCCATGTGTGTGCTTTAATGGTCAATATAATTAGTGGCAGCTGAGGGAGCAGGCATGGGGTTATGTGGTGGGTGGGAATGAGGGTCTCTGGGAACACTCTGGTGGTAGGAGGGGGTGTTGAAGTATGAATATTTCTAATAACTTTATTGTGAAAATCTTCTTATTTTGTAAATCACAGCGTTTAATAAATTAATTAAAAAAAAAATCAATAAAATAAACTATTTTTTTTATTTATTTGTTGCATTTTACTGTACCACCGTGAGATATAAAACTACAAAGATGTTCATGTCTGGGTTTCAGTCATACAGTGTTCCAGCACCCATCCCTCCACCAGTGCCCATTTCCCACCACCAATGACCCCAATTCCCTCCCCCGCTCCCCTAGCCTGCCTCTATGGCAGGTTCTTTATCTCTTTCTCTCTTTCTCTTTCTCTTTTTTTCTTCCCTCTCTTACACATTGTGGATTGCAGTACATACACTTAGAGGTTATCATGTGTAACCTTTTGTCTATATTCAATGTTCAGTTCTAGGCTGGTATTATCATTTTTGACCATTATTAGCACATTGTTCCCTTCTCTGTCTTACCTAACCTCGACTCCCACATGTTTGTGGTAGATTCCACCTATTGACAAGACCTCCTGATCCATGTTTTGCCTGACCTTGGATATTGGTATCATACTACATATACAATATGATATAAAATGAATATATATAAGTATACATAAATATATATTTTAATTATATACCGTGTCGTATTTGATATGCCAAATGCCAGTAACAATTATAGACCTCATTTCCCATGACTTGATGGAATGGTTTGAGACTCTTTATGTTCCTGGAGTGGGCAGATGCCCTTGGCTATATCGCATGTGACAGGACATACTGAGATGTTACTGGTGCCCGCTCAAGCAAATCGATGATCTACAAGAAGACAGTGATACCGTGATATATAATAAACATATTTAAATATTTATATTTTATTTAGCATAAATATATATTTATATCATGCAAATAAATGCAGCCATTCTATATCTGTCCAAATTATATTTTGAGTTAAAAAAGTTCCATGACTCAAACTTTGACCATCAGTAAATTAACTATGATTTAACATGTATCAGATCTGAGTAAAATAACTTTGACACGATGGTCATGTCATGATCAGGAAATGTTCCTTAGAGACCTAGAAAAATGCAGTTTCTTCCTCCTTACTGTGAGCAACAACAAAAACAATGCAATAAATATATTGTTAAAAAAAATCAATAAATGAAATAACTTCAGTCCAATTGCATTATCTGTGATGCAAAAGTTTTAAGCAAACCTAAAATAAGGGGGGCTCATGTTTTGTGACTTTATGTTCAGGTTTTGTGGCTTTAAATTCATCACATTATTTAAAAAACTAAAATCCTCAATGCTCGAGATTAGAGGGGACTACAAGAGTATCCCACCCGCACGGCAGAGCCTGGCAAGCTACTCGTGTCGTATCTGACATGCCAAATACCAGTAACAATTATAGACCTCATTCCCATGACCTGATGGAAGGGTTTGAGGCTCTTTATGTTGAGGTGAGCAGGTGCCCTTGGGCTACACTAGCATGTGACAGGACGTATGGAGATGTTACTGGTGCCTGCTCGAGCAGATCGATGATCAACAGGAAGACAAGTGACAAGTGACAAAATAAGGGGGTTGTTTTTGCTTTTTGGGTCACACCCAGAGATGCTCAGGGGTTACTCCTGGCTTTGCACTAAGGAGTTAGTCCTGGCCAATGCTGGGGGAACCATATGGGATGCTGCAGATTGAACCCAGGTCCGCCGAGCACAAGGTAAAGGTCCTACCACTCCAGTCCAAGTTTATTTTAACTACAGTTTGGATTGTGAAATAATCCGTAATAAGACACTTTATCAAAAAAACATAGCATTGTTTGCATAAATTATGATTACTGCCTTTATATATAAGCAACTCTAGATGTTAAAGCAAGCTAATTCACAAGTAACTAATGAAATGTACGATAATGAGCTTTTTCTTTTATTCAGTTAGAAGCTTTCTGTGAAAAACTATTGGAAAACAGAAAGTCAGTTACAGATGGTAGAATAGCAAATTAAGGCGGGGGCGGGGGAAGAGCTTATAAAACATTTTCACCTCTGATTACTAATTGCCCAGTTACCAAAGAAACCGCATGTGATAACTGAGTCTTTACCCACTTATTTATTTATATTTAGACATTATTTTACCATAGCCTCTGAAGTACCCTGCAAACATTTAATAGCTATTCTTAGAAAAGCAACAACAAAAAAAGAACTATACACAGTTTTGTTTGTTTGACTTGGGGGCCACAGAAGACAATGCTCAGGAGTTACTCCTGGCTCTGCCCTCAGAAATGACTCCTCATAGGTCTTTCCAAAAATGGAATCTACCACAAGCGCCTGGGAGTCGGAGGTTGGGTGGGATAGAGAAGGGAACAGTCTGCTAACAATTGTCGTAAGTGATAATACTAACCTAGAACTGAATATTGAATACAGGCAAAAAAGATACACACGATAACCTCTAAATATATGTATGGCAACCCAAAGTGTGTAAGGAAGGAGAGGAAGAGAGAGAGAAAGAGAAAAGAGATAAAAGAACCTGCCATAGAGACAGTCTAGGGGAGTGGGGGAGAATGGGGGGTCATTGGTGGTGGGAAATGGGCACTGGTGGAGGGATGGGTGCTGAAACAATGTATGACCAAAACCCAAACATGAACATCTATGTAATTGTATATCTCACGGTGGTATAATAAAATATTTTTAGAAATTGGGGCCGAGCGGTAGTCCAGCAGGTAGGGCGTTTGTCTTGCACGCGGCCGGCCTGTGCCGCCGGGGTTCGATCCCCGGCATCCCATACGGTCCCCCGAGCACCACCAGGAGTGATTCCTGAGTGCAGAGCCAGGAGGAACCCCTGAGCATTGCCGGGTGTGACCCAAAAAAGAAAAAAAATTACTCCTGGTGGTACTCAGGGGAACTAAATGTGATGCCAGGGGCTCGAACCTGGGTCGGCACGCAAAGCCAACGCCTGCTCACTGTAGCATTGCTCCAGCCCAAAACCCTACACACTTTAAGACGCAATCAATCACTGTAGTCAAGTTTGGTTTGGAGATAAAGGTTCAAGCCTGCTTCTAATTCAGTGAGAACGCAATCCACTCTAAATTCTGGAAACACTAGAAAACAGATTATAACCTCTTCTGCAACCTGTTGTGTTTTCTTTTTCAGTTAGGTAGTGAGTAAGTCTCGGGATAAAACGCTGCACACTTTGCTCACCCACTCCCACACACGCGCGCGCACAGTCCTCACTCTCTCTCCGCAGCTCAGCAGATTCACTCCCACTTCTCCAGCCAATGACCTCCAGTAACTTTCCCCTCTGCCCGGCTCCCAAACGCACCACACCCGAGCAGGTGCTGCAGCGGACAGGATGCAACCGCGCAAGAGGAGTTTAAAAGGCCAAAAAAAACACCAACAAGATCATCCCAAGTGCGAGCGGGGGCTTCTCCCGCGTTCCTCTTTCACAAGCACACACACACAGCCACGGCTAGGCTGGCCACCTCCAACCACACTCAGGGCCACGGTGGCTCCACCAGGGAAGACGCTCTGCTCTCCCCACCCTGCGTCCTCCGGATCCTCCGGATCCTCAACTCTCCTCCCACCCGGGTCTGCCGTCGTTCCCGCGGTCACCGCGCCCCTGCCCGGGCTTGAGCGGCGCCACGAGCGGGCATTGGAGCGCGCCACGTGCAGGGCCCCGAGTGTGCGCTGCCCCCGCCGCCCGCGGGACCCGGCCCGTCCACCGCAGCCCCACCCGCGCCTCGGCACCGCGCTCTTGCCTGGTTGGGGTCTGTGGCGCGAAAAAACGTGGCAGGCCATCTGCGACTCGGGGTCGTCAGGCTGCGCCTTGATCAGGTAGGCAAAGTAGGTGAGGTCGTGGCTGTTGTGGATGAAGCGCGAGATGTGCTGCGCCTTGTGCTCGAAGATGAACACGGCCGAGCTGGGCTGTGCGGCCGCGGGCCCCACGCCCCCGCGCTGGCCACGGCGCCGGCCCCGGCGGGGATGCAGCGCAGAAAGGGGCGCTGAGCACCAGGAGCACCTCGCGGGCCGCCGGCGCCCCGCAACCGCCCGCCTCGGGCTTCTGGCTGCGCCGGCGGATCTCGGCCATGAGCCAGGGCAGCATGGGCAGCGTGGTCCTGCGGTCCAGGCACGCGCTCCCCACGTACCACAGCCAGAAGCGCTTGTCGCCCGCTTTCCCTGGGGCCCGGCTGCGCGGGCGCGCCCGGCTCGGCTTCCAGCGGGTGCGGGAACGGTTCATCCTGAATGCAGCTGGGGGGGCTCCATAACTCGCGCCTCCTCTCCGGGGCAGAGAAGCGCGCCGCGCCCCCCAACTCGCTTGCCAAAGGCTGGCGCCGCGGAAACTGTGCCAAGTGCTGCGCCCGGGCCGCTGCGCCCCGCCTCCGAACGGCGCGACCCCGAACTCGGCGTCTCAGCGGCCCTGCCCCGAGCGCCACTCCCCCGGGCCGGGCTCCGGCAGCGGGCACCGAGGGCGCGCCCGGCTGCGGGACGGGACGGGAGGGCGAGTTACAGCGGCATCCTCCGTCCCCGGGGCTCACGTCCGGGGGCGCCGGAGTTTCGCCCCCCTTTCAGGCGCCGACTCTTGCTGGGCGGGAGAACTCGGCCGCGGGCCCCGCGATGGGCGCCCGCCGGCGCTGGAGCTGCAGAGCCGCTGCGGCCGCCGAGCTCGCCTGGGGCAGGCACTGGCAGGCGGGGCGGGGAATGGGGGCCGAGCGCGGGAGAGGGGGAGCACTCGGGGCGGAGCTGGCTCCTCCCACGGTGACCGGCTGTCACCTGGAAGGTCGGGGCTGCCGGGCCGGGGCTTCGGCTGCGCTCAGTCCTGGGGAAGGGCCTGCAACAACTCTCCAGACGGAAAACAACCAAACAAAACGTGGCCTGCAGGGGGACGGCGCTCCACCTCCTCCTCCTCCTCTTTCTGCAACTCTTCCCGTCCCTCCCTCTCTCCTTCCTTCCTTCCAAGCTGCTGCTTTAAATCTGCTGGCGACCCCGCCTCCGGGCCGGCGGGCGGAGGGCCTTTGCCTATTAATGCTTATCTGGGAGCCGCCTCTCCGCCTCCTCCCCGGCCCGCCCCGGGGGCGGCCCTCGCAGCCTGGCACGCGCGCACTGCCCAGACCAGCTCGCCCTCTCCGCTCGCCCCAGTCTCTGACCTCTGCGGGTTCTCTGCTGCCCTCGGGAGAGGGGCAGGGGGCCACTCGGTGGGGTGCGAGGATTGTTTTGCATTAATAGTATTGGCTGTTTTCGCTTTCTCTAAGCCTGCATAGTAATTGCTGAATCTTTGTTTTCAAGTCATCTCAAAAATGCTCGTGTTTTGAATCCCAGTATTATGGGTTTTTTCTTTTTTTGCTAGTACGAAGTGCAGCCAACTTCTTAAAGTGTTTTGTTTGCTTGCTTGTTTGTTTTTTATTTCAAGCGGTTTAGCGCATGTACTCGGTATAGAGCAAGCGTAAAGGTTTGGCACCCTCTTCTGTGTGATAACGTGTAATTCCAAGGAGCAAAAAAAGATTTCGGCGATAATTTCACGCACGCAGGACTAGAGAAGTATTTGTTAATTACTTTTTATGTCATCGTGAGATAGACGATTACAAAGCTGTTCGTGATTGGGGTTCAGTCATAGTGCCCAGCACCATCCCTCCGCCAGTGCACATTTCCCGCCACGACGCCCCCAGTTTCCTCCCCCTCTCCCACCCCGCCTGCTTGTATGGCAGGCCCTTAGAAAAAGTCTGTTTTCCATGTCAGCTCTTTAGCGCATGGGACTGCTGACTTTATGCTTACTGAGTTATAACTAGATGAGAGGTAAAGGGAAGTTCCTAACTTTCTCCAAAGTCTTTCAAGGAAGACTTACTGC
The DNA here is from genome assembly GCA_021461705.1 of Cryptotis parvus. Lineage (NCBI taxonomy): Eukaryota > Metazoa > Chordata > Mammalia > Eulipotyphla > Soricidae > Cryptotis > Cryptotis parvus. Next base: position 26,300 of record JAJIBD010034457.1, on the reverse strand, counting down.
TTTAGTTTTAAGTGGTAAACTTTCAAGTTCAGGAACTGGAACTATATATTTTTTAGTGTTAGAGCACTAGGACCACCTGCCATTATTCTTACCCACTGATAGCTCCCTGGTAAATTAATATCTAAGCTCAGCGATGGGGGGGAGAGCTCTTGCATGCAGCCATAGTTCAGGGTTCAGCATCCCATATGCTCCCTAGGCCGCCAGGAGTAATCCCTGAGCACTGTCAGGTGTGGCCCATAAACCAAAAAAATTTAATGAACTCCATCCTGGAAACCTTACTAAGTGGCTGGGGTTACGTCATTTGGCTTAACCATTCCGCCACTTCTTTGCTGTTGTGTTTTTGTTTTTGATTAAGGCACCGTGATCTCAAAGTTATAGTTGAGTTCCAGGCATACAGTGAGTGACTCGGTTCTACCACACCACCAGTGTGAACAGTGGCCTCCGAGGTCCCCCGACCCCCCCCCCAGCCTGCCGTCTTCATGGGCACCTTTTATGTTGACTCGTATTTTGTATCTCAGGTTTTCAGTGTTGTTGACTCTGGTTTGGATCTAGAGCTGCACTATCCCTCTGCCCTACCCGTGTACCTGGGACCCTTAACCCCTGCCACCTACTTCCAATCCACTCTTCTTGCTACTGCCCACCTCAATTTGTTTCCCCCTCTGTCCCTCCTGGATTCGAGTCTAGGGTGGTGGAGTTATCCCCCGCTTTAATACCTTGCATTCCCTCGTCCAGTTATCCTATATGTGGCTGATAAGGAAAGTCATTCTGTGTTTGTCATTCTTTTTGGCTTACCCCACATGATATCCTCCACATTCATCCATGTTGCAGTGAATCGCGTTATTTCATTCCTTGCACATTCTTTGCTGCTGCATAGTATTCCACTATATATACATATATGTATGTATATATGTGAGTATATATGTGTGTATATATGCATATCTATCACAATTTCTAATCCACTATCATTGGGCATCTAGTATAGGCCCATCTCTTAGTTGTTGTACTAAGTGCTGAATGACTAATGGTGTGTAAATGTCCTTTTGAATAACTATTTTCATGTGGGGTGGGGGAAGATACCCAGAAGTGAAATTGCTGGGTCATATGGCAGCTCTGCTCTATTTTTTTTTATACTCAAGGACTATTCCTGACTCTGTGCTCAGGAATTACTCCTGGCAGTGCCTGAGGGACCATAAGGGATGCTGGGGGGTCGAATCTGGATCAGCTGCATGCAAGGCAAACACCCTATACAAGGTCCTATCACTTCAACTCAGAAGCTCATTTCTTATACTGAGAAATCTTCAAACTGTTTTCCACAGGGGTTGAAGCACAGCATTCCTGCCGTAGTGAATGCAAGTTCCTTTTTTATCACATCCCTACCAATACAGATTGTTCCAGTATTGTTGATGTGTGCCGTTCTCACTGGTGTGAAATTATAGCTCATTACTGTCTTTATTTGGATTTCCCTCCTAATAAATGATGATGAGTGCTTTTTCATGTGCCTGTTGGCCATCTGTCTGTCTTCCTCATAAAAGTGCTTGTTCTTTACCCCGTCCCATTTTTTTGAAAGAGTTTTTGGAATTTGTTGTTTTTGTTGGGCAGGACTTACTCCTGCATGAGATGGTGGGATTGAACCCAGGTTGGCCGCAGGCAAGCAAGGGCCTTACCACTTATAATCACTGTGGCCCCAGAAATAAAGGTAAACAAGGAACATTTTCCATCTTTTTTTCAACTTTATTGGGTTTGTTTGTTTGTTTGTTTGTTTGTTTTGGGGGTTGGAGCCACACCAGGCAGTGCTCAGGACTTACTCCTGACTCTGTATCCAGGGATAACTCCTGGCAGTGCTCAAGGGACCATATGGGTTATCAAGGATCAAACCTGGGTTGGCAAATGCAAAGGCCAGTGTCCTACCCACTGTAGGACATCTCTGTCCTGGATTTTTTGGCCCCTGTATTTTTTGTTTATTTTTGTTCTTTGTGAGTACTTTATCACTTGCATCACTTGTCTTCCCATTGTTCATCAATTTGTGAGTGGGCACCAGTAACCTCTTCATATGTCTTGTCACATGCTAGTGTATCCCAAGGGCATCTACTCACTCCAGGAACATGAAGAGCCTCAAACCATTCCTTCAGGTCATGGGAATTAGGTTTATAATTGTTACTGGTATTTGGCATATCAAATATCAAACAAGCATATCAAAATGCTTGTTTTGCATGTGTGAGTTCCTGGGTTCAACCCCTGGGACCAGAAAAAGGGCAGCTTGCCAGGCTCTGCCGTGTGGGTGGGATACTCTTGAAGTACCCTCTCATCTCATGCATTTTTGCTGAACTACAATGGGGAAAGATTGTCTTTTCTGCAAGGTGGAGCTCTTATGAACTGGGGAGTCTGGATGTGGATAATGGTGGCCTTCATGGTGTGGGGGTTCCTCTGGCTTTTTGCGAGGCTCTGCTGGGATGGCAGGTCAGGGATAAAACCCGCCTTCCGTCCTGGGCACCTCATGATCAGCTGGGCCATGGGAGAGCTGGTAGCAGCTCTGCCCCATGTACCTGAGTCTCTGGATCAGGCATACCTGGACTTGAAGTAGACTGCTGTAGGATGGGACTCTGACGAGCAGGGCTTGTGATCAGCTCTTCTGCTGGGTGGAGCTCTGACGAGCTTTGGAGTCCTGGATATCAGCCCTTTATCTGATGTGTTGAATGTAACTTTTTTTTTCCCATTTAGGTGAGTGTCTTTTAGTTTTAACTCCTGTTTCTTTCACTGTGCAGACATTCTTTAATTCGATGTAATCCCATTTGTTTATTTTTTGTTCTGTTGCTGTTCCCAATGGCCTCATTGAAGACCTCTTTAGAGCCCAAATCTTGGACTGGTCTGCCTGTGTTCTCCTCCAATGCACTTCATAGCTTTTCAACGATGATGCCACCACACAAGACCCAGGTCTTGTTGAAAAGTTCTTGGAACGTGGTCTGAAACATTCTTGTGCCTTACCACAAACTTTTGAAGATCTTATTTTCCATAAACCATGTATCTGGGATCTATAAAAGAGAAGGAAAAGAACAACGATCTAAGCGCTTGTTTTGTGTGTGTGAGTTCCTGGGTTCAATCCCTGGTACCAGAAAAGGAACAAAGACCTAGGGAAAGCCAGAGATCTTGTTTTCTTCTCCACAAAGCCCTTGGAGAAACTAGCAAGCCACTAAAGTGTTTAAGAACAACTATTATGCGCATTTGCTGCCAGAGCCCATGTGCTGCTTGTGCCCACGTGGCCATGCACATGTGGTGCCTGAGTACATGTGGCCCCCCACTTCTCCCCTCTTGAGATGTGTACTTTCATGCTTTCATGGCTAATGCAGGGGTGCGTGTGTTCCACCCTGGGTAGAGCCCGTCTTGTCTCTGAGCACGTTACTGTCTTTCTGTTCTCCCCCCCCTCCTCCTTCCTAAAAAGCCTCCAATAAAATCTGTTTGCTTCCCTGAAAAAAATCTGAAAAAAAGAACAACTTTTATTTATTGGGAAAGCAAGAGACAGGGGCTTGAAGGATAATCATTTATTCTACGACATTCTAAACAGAACTGCTTAGAATGTGCATAATTAGTTATGGCCCCCTAAGCATCACCACTGCACAAAAAAATTACTCAAATATTTGAGCACTTGAATTTAGAAAAAGGATAAGATAAAAATGTGGGATGTGAGGACTTGGGCCACACCTGACAGTACTCCGGGGTACCTGACAGTACCCAGCTCTGACTCCAAGGGACTGAGAGAAGCTGCAGTGCTGGGAATTGACCTAAGGTAGGCAGCTTGTAAGGCAAACGCATTAGTACCCATAACTATGTTTCCGCCAGCCCCAAAGATTTGGGGGCGGGGGGGGCCCCAAAAGGCATATTTTTTAATGCTTTAATAGATATTACAATAGAACATACAAGTCTGTAACTATTAAAGAGTGAAACAACAAATCAGTCTTTGGCCATATTCTCACCCTTCCCACTATCAGCCTCACCCGAAATAAGGCCCAAAGAAAATGCCCCCTGAAAATCATATTCTAGTAATGTGCAAGAAATATCCCTCGACCTGTGATCTCCAAATGTGAACACACAGATACATTTTTATATATATATATAAAATCTGTAATATATATATATTTATTTAAAATGTGTATACACACACACACACACACACACACACACACATATATATATATATATATATATATATATATATATATATATATTTCTGCCCCTCTAGGTTGCAGGTGTGGCTGCAGTGCTTGGCTGCATCGGCAGGTGCAATGGCATCATTGAAGACAGGAGACAGACTTGTCTATACCCAGGGCTCTGCCCCGTGGGCCCTGGATGGTTGATGTTCTGACATAGATAAAGACTGGGTCCCCTGGGATGAACCCAGAGCCACAGCCTGGCAAGCTACCCATGGTGTATTTGATATGCCAAAAACAGTAACAATAATGGACCTCAATGAATGGTCCATTATTTGTTGAGTATGAATGGAGACATTACTGGCACCTGCTCGAGCAAACTGATGAACAATGGGAAGACAAGTGACAAGTGAAATATATATATAGATATATATATTTCAATGTAGATGACTTACAATTTATTTCTTTGATTTTGGGTCAAACCTGGCATAATCAGGACATACTCCTGGCTCTGTAGTGAGGAACTGGAGTGCTCAGGATTGTTTCTTGATGGATTTAGGAGACAATATGGGATGCCAGGGATTGAATATGGGTTTGATGCAAGGCAAATACCCTGCCCTCTGTACTATCTGTCATATATATATAGGACAAGATATATATATACACACTTTATATATATAAAAGTGTGTGTGTATGTATGTGTATATATATAGGGGCAATATATATATACACACTTAAAAGATGTATAGGTCATATATCTTATAAGACCTTATATATAAGATATATATACACAAGATAGATATATACACAAGATATATATACACACTTTATATATATAATGTGTGTATATGTGTGTGTGTGTATATATATATATATATATATATATATATATATATATATATATATACACAGAAAGTTTGCTGCATTTATGGGGCTCTGGCATTCAAGCCCTGACAGCACATGCCCCCCCATCCCAGCACTGGCATCCACTGAGCACCACCAGGCTGGCCCAGGTCGCACCCAGCACCACACAGCTTACTATAACATATCACTGGATTGAGCACTTAATCTCCAGCCCCAGCACTGCTAGGGCAAATATGGCACAGTGTTCCCCAAGCTCCTGAAAGGAAATCAGGGAACCCCCTAAATAAAAAAGTGTTCCTCTAGGCTCATTTAGATAATGAATGGTGACAGCATTGAGGAGAAGCTGTGGGATCTAATCAAATCCTAGTCAAACCTGCAGAGTCCATGAGAAATGGAGAGCCTGAGCGAGAGCAGTGACCTGCCTGCTACCAAGGTCTGTTGCAGTTGGTTCGTTTGATTCCTTGTTTCCAAGCTCAAGGGTGTGCACACTCTCTCCCCCCTCTGCCTTTCCGAGCCATGCTTTCTCTCCAGCTTAACGCTCTCAAAATGGAGTTACTTGGAAAATTACTTCCGAGCAGTCGATGGCTCCTTCACACAAAGCACCTGCCTCGCAAGCCTCAGGTCACATGTTCCATGTCCAGTGGCCACCAATGCACCAAGCTCCTGGCATCTCTGCACCTGGGACCCCCAGAAACATGCCAGAGCATGATACCCAGCAGACCCACCATGGACAAGTGTGTGTGGACACCACCAATGAGCAATGTGACCCCAGCAAGTGCTACAATCCAAAGACCCATGAGCCCAGGGGCTGGAGCGATAGTCCAGCGGGTAGGGCGTTTGCCTTGCACGCGGCCGGCCCATGCCGGCCCGGTTCAATCCCAGGCATCCCATATGGTCCCCCGAGCACCGCCAGGAGTAATTCCTGAGTGCAGAGCCAGGAGTAACCCCTGAGCATTGCCGGTGTGACCCAAAAAGCAAAAAAAAAAAAAAAAAAAAAAAAGACCCATGAGCCCAGATGTGAGAGACCCCAGGGGCACAAACATGATAATTTAGAAGAGGACGACTCTGGGGCCATAGCAGCAGGTAGGGTGCTTGTTTGCATGCAGCCACCAACCCATGTTCAATCGCCTACATCCTACATAGTCCTCTAAGCACCATCAGAAGTGATTCCTGTGCACAGAGCCAGGAGTAACTCCTGAGCAGTGCCAGTTATAGCCGCCCCTCAAAAAAAGGAAAGCTGCTCTGAATGCATGTGTGACTATAACCCAGAGAGTAAAGCTCCCCCCCAACCCCCAGGCGTCACACCAACAAAGGGAAGGGAAGGGGCTATCAAATGAAGATGCTTTTCCTGAAGTTCAATGCATAGTCTTTCTGGTCTTGTTCTTGCCTGTTTTCCCTCCCTGCACACCCTTCCCACGGCTCTCACAAGTCATCTTTAGGAGAATTTGTATTCTCCCTCTGTTCCCTGCCGGTGTTTCCACTTCAGTTTCCCCAGTGACCTGGCTTCATGTGAGAGAGCACACACTGTGCATGTGTGAGATGAGATCCTGGCTTCAATTCCTAGAGTGGCAAAATGGAAGAGAGAGAGAGAGAGAGAGAGAGAGAGAGAGAGAGAGAGAGAGAGAAGAGAAAAGAGAAGAGACTCAGAATTTATTTCTTCACTGAAAGCACATACTTCCCCATTAAGAGTTGGTGTTTCACCTCATAAACAACTTTGAAACGTGTATCTCACTGTGATTCATTTAAAAAATATTAAAAAAAATATTTAAGAGGGGTTTCTTCTGTGCATTTTTAATGCACTGCATTATTACAGTTCTTCCATCTTCTTTTAATTATTGAGTGATTTGTCCGTGTCTCTACCACAGAGAGCATCACAAGAGAAAGGGAGTATTTATTTTGTCTTACAGCTTTCAGTTTTCCTGCAATAGAAGATTGAGTAGCTAATACCAGGTAGGTTCTTAATAAATAGTGAATGAATGAATACATAGCAAATAGAATTCAAGAAACTAAAGCATACGAGGGGAGTTTTAATAGCAGAGATTTGGTATCCTCAATGATTTAATAAACTCTTTTCAGGTTAATGTTATCTACCAGTTAATTATACATACTGGAAAATAATAGTTTCTCTCAAAATTTTATTGGTGTTCCCACTGGAGATAGAGTACAAGTGCTGGTAACTCAGTAATATCTTTATATAAGAGCAGGGTTTTTTTCCTACTGTTCCTTGTTCCTTGTGACCTTCCCTAAGTCAGACAGCCACGCCAAGTGATTGCAACCTCACTGCTCCAGGAAAGGATGACACAGCAGAACGCAGATCACAAAAGCCTCATTCTTAGCTTTCAAATCCAAAAGCTAAGGACCTGGCAAAAGCAAAAGACAAAAAAAATATGTTCTAAGAGCCCGTTCCTCTTGCTCTAGTTTTCCTAAATTGGGGAGATGGAGATGAAGAGGGGAATGGGTGCAACTATTGGGGGGAGGTGGGCAAAAGCTATCCAATGTATAGTTTCCAAACCAGTAGAATATTGATCAATTCAAGGGAAAAGAAATAAGGAATATAAGGAAAAGGGGGCAGGAAACAAGCAAAGTGATGACGAATAAGAGCCTTAAAACAGCATGACTAAAATAACTCCAGATAGTAAATATACTGTAGGTAAATGATGACTCTAATCAACAAAAAGATAAAGACCAAAAAGCCAAGAATATTCTATTAACAGAATCACTTTTGAAACAGAAGAAAATGAAAGCAGTGGAAATAAACACATAGGAGTAAATAAGTCAGGCAAAGACCAATGAAAACAAAGCCAGGGTAGTGATTTCAATATGAGGTTAGAGTTTGAGGGTAATAAACCAGATGCCGGAGCAATAGCAGAGCAGGTAAGGCATTTGCCTTGCATGTGGCTGACCCAGGTTTGTTCCCTGGCATCCAATATGTTCCCCTGAGTACCACCAGAAGTAATTTCTGAGCACAGAGCCAGGAGTAACCCCTGAGCATAACTGGGTACGGCCCCAAAACAAAACAAAACTTCTATTAAGGTTTTACATTCAATTTACATACAATACTAAATTTTACATACTATTTACACAATACTAAGAAGACTATTTTTATTAATATTTCATTATACCACCATGAGATGTACAATTACAAAGATGTTTATGATTGGGTTTGGGTCACACAGTGTTCCAGCACCCATCCCTCCACCAGTGCCCATTTCCCACCACCAATGTCCCCAATTCCATCCCCTCTTCCCTAGCCTGCCTCTATGGCAGATTCTTTATCTCTTCTCTCTCTCTCTCTCTCTCTCTCTCTCTCTCTCTCTCTCTCTCTCTCTTTCTCTCTCTTCCTTCTCTTACACATTGTGGCTTGCAATACATACATTTAGAGGTTATCATGTGTATCCCTTTGACTATATCCAATGCTCGGTTCTAGGCTGGTATTATCATTTTCGACGATTATTAGCACACCTTAAGACTTTTTAGAAAATGAAGGCATAGGGCTGGAGTGATAGTACAGCTGGTAGGTGCTTGCCTTGCATGCAGCCTACCAGGTCTGTTCCTATTACCTCATGTCGTTCCCTGAGCCAACCAGGAGTGATCCATGAGCAAAGAGCAGGAAGTAAGCCCTGAGTACAGCAGGAAAAGGAACAGTAGAGGAAGGGAGGGGAGGGTTTTTTATTTTTGAGATGAGTCAGTAACAAGGTGATGGGATAGCTCTTTTTTCTTTTAATTTTATTGACCACTTTTTAAAAAAATTAACATCTGATGATTGACAGTTATTCATGGTTGTGTTCCAGGCACACCATGTGGCAGTACTTATCCCACGACCAATGTCAACTTCTCTCCACCAATGTCCCCACAGTGCCTCCCCACCCACCTGTCTCCTTGCAAGCACATTATAAGCTTGAGTGTTGTAGTTTGGCTCTCCTGCTCTCTCAGGTTTGGGTATTTAGCTATACCACTCCTCTTTACCACCGAGGTCCTGCGGACCTTGACCCCTGCCCCCAAATACATTGCTTCGTCTGTTTCTTCTTGCTACTTCCTTTTGATTTTATTATTTTTAATTGAATCACTATGAGATACACAGTTACAAAGTTGTTCACAATTGGGTTTCCATCACACAATATTTCAACACCCATCCCTCACCAGAATATGTTTACCTACCGCCAATGTCCCCAGTTTGCCTTTGTCCACTACTCCCAGCCTGCCTATGGAAGAATAATCTCTCTCTCTCTCTCTCTCTCTCTCTCTCTCTCTCTCTCTCTCTCTCCTTTTGGGCATTATGGGCTGTAATACTTCATTGTTATCATGTATGTCCCTCCTTTACCTACTTCAATTCCTCCACCACTTGTAGAAAGCTTCCTTGATTCTACTGTTCTCATACTATGTTTTATTTTATATCCCACAAATGAGTGTAATCATTCTATGTCTGTCCTCTATTTCCGACTCATTTCACTCAGCATGAAACTTTTCATAGGCATTTATTTACTAGCAAATGTCATAACTTCACTTTTCCTGGTGGCTGCACAGTATATTCCACTGTGTAGATGTACCGTAGTTTATCTCGTCGCCTGTTCTCGGGCACTCGGGTTGTTTCCAGATTCTGGATAAGATGAATAGGACCGCAATGCTCATAGAAGCTGCACGGTTACCTTCCTTTTAAACATGCCTGTCTTGTAATTATTTCTATGTGTCAAAAAAAATGTAGAGATGAATCCATATTTTTTAATACAGTTGTCTTTTTTTAAGTATTTTATTATACCACCGTGAGATACACAGTCACAAAGATACACAATTAAAAAGTTCATACCTGGGTTTTGGTCATACAGTGTTCCAGCACCCGTCCCTCCACCAGTGCCCATCTCCCACCACCAACGTCCCCGGTTCCCTTCCCCCTCCCCAGCCCGCCTCCATGGCAGGTTCTTTATTTCTTTTCCTTTCTCTCTCTCTCCCTTCCTTCCCCCCAGACTATGGATTACAGAACATACATTAAAGGGTTGTCATGTGTGTCCTTTTGCCTGTAATGTTAGGTTGGCACTAGTACCCTAGACAATTGTCAGCACACTGTTCCATTCTCTGTCCTACCCAGCCCCTAACTCCCACACGTTTGCGACAATTTCCACCCTTGACAAGACCTCCTGATACAAGGTCATGTTTCACTTGATCTTGGATATTGGCATCACAATATGCACATATATATCTATGCCATGCAAATAAATGCAGTCATTCTGTATCTGTTTCTCTCCTTCTGGCTAATTTCACTCAACATAATCTTCTCCATGTCCATCCAATTATAGGCAAATTTCATAACTTCATTTTTCCTAACAGCTGCATAGTATTCCATTGTGTAGATGTAACAAAGCTTCTTTATCCAGTCATCGATTCTAGGGCACTCTGGTTGTTTCCAGATTCTGGCTATTGTGAATAATGCTGCTATGAACATAAACGTAGGCATGGTATTTCCGCTGCGTATTTTTGGCGTCCCAGAGTAGATTCCCAGGAGTGGTATGGCTAGGTCAAATGGGAGTTCAATTTCTAGTCTTTGGAGGAATGTCCATATTGTTTTCCAGAAAGGCTGTACCAGCCAGCATTCCCACCAACAACGGATGAGTGTTCCCTTTTCCCCACATCCATGCCAGCACTTGTTGTTCTTGTTCTTTTGAATATGTGCCAGTCTCTGTGGTGTAAAATGATATCTCATTGTTGTTTTGATTTGCATCTCTCTGATGATTAGTGATGATGAGCATTTTTTCATATGTTTTTTGGCCATTCGAATTTCTTCCTTGCTGAAGTTTCTGTTCATTTCTTCTCCCCATTTTTTGATGGGGTTGTTTGTTTTCTTCTTGTAAAGTTCTACCAGTGCCTGATATATCCTGGATATTAACGCCTTATCAGATGGGTATTAGGTGAATACTCTTTCCCATTCTATGGACTGTCTTTGTATCTTGGACATTGTTTCTTTTGAGGTGCAGAAGCTTTTTAGTTTCATGTAGTCCCATATGTTTATCTTTTCTTCTAGTTGCCTTGTTAGTGATGTTTCACCTTTCAAGATGCCTTTAGCTTCAATGTCGTGGAGGGTTTTTCCTATATTTTCTTCAATGTACTTTTATGGAGACATGAATCCGCTTTTAAGCCCATCATGGATGAAGTGCTGATGTTAAAATGATTCAAGTCACTAATACAACAAAGATTAAAATGAACAAATACACATGTAGCACTTAAAAACCAATGTCTGTTTTGAAGATGTAAGTTAGGTAGAGGGCAGATAGTTTGAAAGCTACAATAAATAGAAATACAGTCAACCATAGAACAATATGGGGGCTAGAGTCTTGCACTGTTTAAAAATATGCCTATAGGAGGAAGCTGGATCTTGGCTCTCCCCAGGCTCAGCTGACCATGGGGCCCTCAGGTGGACAGATGGGTTTTGGGAGTGGGCCCATCACCTCTGGAGGGTCCCGGAAGCAGCCGGATGAGACTCGCCCACCACATTAGCCGCCATATCCGCTGTCTGGACGCTAACCATAGGCCCCTAAGTTTTGTGGCCACAAGTGGCCGTGACGGTCCATCAAACTAGTAGAAACAGTTATGTTCTTTAATGTACTGCATTCTACGATGTGCAGGAAAGGTAGGCGGGAGGGAGAGATAGAGAGGAGAGAAAAGACATACAGAACCCACCAAGCAGTTGAGGTGTGTGTGTGGGGGAGGGAGTTGGTGGGGATTGGTGATGGGAGATGGGTTTGGGTGGAGGGATGGGTGTTGGAACACTGTAGAACCAAGACTCGACATGAGCATCTTGCAATTGTATGTCTAAAAGTGGTGTAATTGGGAGGGGGAGGGAATTGGGGACATTGGTGGTGGGAAATGGGCACTGGTGGAGAGATGGGTGCTGGAACACTGTATGACCAAAACCCAAACATGAACATCTCTGTAATCGGATATCTCACGGTGGTATAATAAAATATTAATAAAATAAAAAACACAAAAAAATAAAGTGGTATAATAAAATATGAAGGAAAAAACAATAAAAATAAAATATGCCTATAACATTTGACTCCCCAAAACTTAAGTTCTAATCGCCTGTTTCCAGGAGGCCTTATGGATAATACAGATTCCATTAACATTATTTTCCTTTACTATTAATTAAATGGAAGGGGGTCATCATAAAGAAGTCTTCCTCCATCTGCTTCTCCCTTCGCATACGTTGAGGAGCTAGAGGAAAAGCATTGGTCTCTCTGTCTCATAAGACGCAGAGGCAAGAAAGGAGGAGAAAATGGAAGGGGAGATTGGAGAAGGCAGGCACAGGTGTCACTTTAGGCAAATTGGTCATAATCGATGACATTTTGGTCTTCTCTTTTTTTTTTTTTTTTTTTGCTTTTTGGGTCACACCCGGCGATGCTCAGGGGTTACTCCTGGCTCTGCACTCAGGAATGACTCTTGGCAGTGCTCAGGGGACCATATGGAATGCCGGGGATCGAACCCTGGCCGCATGGGCTGGCCGCTTGCAAGGCAAACACCCTACCTGCTGGGATATCGCTCCGGCCCCACATTTTGGTCTTCTTAAAGATCGGTCCTGCATGGGTACTGGAAAGAAAGTAAATGGGGAAAGCTCTTGCCTTGAAATGCTGATCCTTGATACTGCGTATGATTCCATGAACATTGCCAGGAGTAAGCCCTGAGCACAGAGCAAGGAGGGAGCCCTGAGTGTTGCAGTAAACTGCTGCACAGAGCCTCTGCATCTGGCCTGGAGTTGCCTCCTGCAGGCCACCTTATAGATGGGGCAGGAAAACTGTTTGAATGTGGCAGTTTATCTTACCCTGTATTCTGTGCTGGCTCGAATAAATATTCTCTCATGCTGCCACAATCATTATGGGACTACCTAGATCTTACTGGTATATTTGCCTGGCCATGTCGTATCTGTAAGTAATTAGACCAGAGAGAAATGTTGTTTGCCTCCAAGCAAGCAAGCATGACTTTCTCATAAGTCAAAGGCTGATATACAAAACAACTATGAAGTAAAGATGGGACTCTTGTGAAGGCTTGGAAAAATTTATACCTAGCTGTAAGATATTCATTCGTAGAAGATAAATGCCCCTCATCCACCCCTACCCTGCCAGGCGCTTCCAAGGCAGATCTTGGCTGGGCAGCATTAACATCTCAAAGGACCTAGGCGAGGTCCTGGGAGAAATTACCTGTATGGGTACTGGAAAGAAAGTAAGTGGGTAAAGCTCTTGCCTTGCAATGCTGATCCTTGATACTACGTATGATTCCACAAACGCTGCCAGGATTGAGCCATGAGCACAGAGCAAGGAGGGAGCCCTGAGCACTGCTGAGTATGCACCAACCCCCTACACACCCAAGAAAGTTTCTATGTAATACCAGTTTGTCTTCCCAGCCTGTCTATGTCTCTTTGTGATCATCATCAGCACTGTTTAAAATAACCACCTCCATTGAACGCCTTTCTGCCAATTCCTCAGTTGTGTATCCACCAACTGCAAACTCTTGTTGCTATTAATTAACTGTACACCCAAACGCAAGGCTCCCATTCCTCACACCAGCTACCCATTTCTTTTTATTCTGTTTATTCATTTGGAGACCCAGAGGTGCCTGACAGGGCCCCATACACACAGGGCAGGTGCTTTGGAACTTGGAAGCAATCATTATTCCAAGTTTATTAAAAATCTAAATATAAAATAGTAATAGCCACTGGTGTCACCTCCACTTTCTCTGCACCACAGATCTGCATAATGATCATATGATAGGAGCATGATTTTCACCATCATTTTCCAAGTGCGAAAATAGTTGCACTGGCACTCACCACCTTTTATGGTTCTTACACATATTGTTTTCTGCCCCTCAAGGTGTTGCAGGTGTGGCTGCAGTGCCCAAGTGCATTGCAGGTGACAGACAGGAGATTGGATTGTCTACACCCAGGGTTCTGCTCAGGGGCCCTGGATGGTTGATAGTCTGACATAGTAAAAGGCTGGGCCCCCTGGGATGAACCCAGAGTCACGTCAGAGCCTGGCAAGCTACCCCTGGTGTATTGGATATGCCAAAAACAGTAACAACAATGGACCTCGTTCCCAACGAATGGAGACGTTACTGGTGCCCGCTAGAGCAAATCGATGAACAACAGGAAGACAAGTGATACAAGTGATAACACATATTTTTACAGATGCTGCTAAAATATGTACTATTTTAAAGAGTACTTAAGAAGAAATGAGCCAGACAAGAGTAATAGAGTTATCGCAGCATAAGAAATGTATAATAAAACTCACATTATCTTAAAGTGTCTCTCCCTATGCCCAGCTTACCATGAGACGCCCGGGAGGAAAGGCAGGTTCTAGCCCTAGCCAGCCATCCCAGCAGAGCCTCACAGAAGCCAGAGGAACCCCCAAACCATGAGGGCCGCCATTGTCCACATCCAGACTCCCCAGCTAGTCAGAGCTCCACGCAGCAGAAGAGCTGATCACATGCCCAACTCATCAGAGTCCCACCCTACAGCAGTCTTTTTTTCAAGCCTACCCCAGGTATGCCTGATCTAGAGACTCACATACATGGGGCAGAGCTGCTACCGGCTCTCCCTTTGCCCAGCTGATCATGAGGCGCCAAGGAGGGGAAAACAGGTTCTAGCCCTGGCCCACCATCCCAGCAGAGCCTCACAAAAGCCAGAGGAACCCCCCACACATGAGGGCCACCATTTTCAATATCCAGAGTCCCCAACTTGTCAGAGCTCCACCCAGCAGAAGAGCTGATCTTTCCCCTTCTCGTTTCATCAGTAAATGCATGAGATGAGAGGCAACTACTAGAGTATCTCACACGCGTGATAGAGCCTGGCAAGCTAGCCGTGTCATATTTGATATGCCAAATACCATTAACAAATATAGACATCATTCCCATGACCTGATGGAATGGTTTGAGGCTCTTTATGTTCCTGGAGTGAGCAGATGCCCTTGGGCTACACTACCATTTGACAGGACATATGGAGATGTTACTGGTGCCCACTCAAGCAAATCGATGAACAACGGGAAGACAATTGATACAACTGATACAAGTCGTTAAGGATTAGCATCATACTTACCTGGCAGGGGAGATACCATGATCACAAAGGTGGTTTTCCCAGGGCGAGGCTTATCCATTACACTCCAGATGTGCTGACCCCTGGATTTCTCCAAATGTGGGAAACTGTGGGGTGCTCCCCAGATGGAGCCGGAACATCTGGGCACAGGCAGCTTCCTCGGGCAATGGGATATAAATCCCAAACTCGGACACAAATACACCCGGCAGAGCAGAAACCAGCTTTCCCCATTGTGCACGGCTGTGCGATTTACCTCCAAATTACCGTAAATATTCTACCCACCCCTCTGAGAGAGCCCCACAAAATGATGAGAATATAGCGCCCGCATTGCAGAGCCTGGCAAGCTGTCCGATGTGTGTTTGATATGCCAAATCCAGTAACAGAAATGTTTATTTTCCTGACCCGAAAAGAGCCCTTAATACGGCAGCAATAAGAAAGGTAAACAAGCAGTGCCTGACAAAATTTCACGGCAATCCTAGGCTGCCAAAATGAAGAAGGACTAAAATAATTGTCTGTACTTTCAATGCACGTACACTGGCATCGGAAGCATATAGTGAGGATCTGATGGTGCAAGCGCAAAAGATCAAGTACGGCATCATTGGTCTGACTGAGATGAGGAGGAGTCAGTTGCATCATGGTGTATTTGACGCTGGAGAAGAATTGTTCCTTGGAACATGCGAAAAAAAGAGGCGTCGGTGGCGTTGGTGTCCTTGTCAACACGAACATGGCCGTCAACATTGATTCATTTGAATGCCTAACAAACTGGATAGGATGATTACACTTGAAAAGATGTGGCCCACTGCCAGCAATTTCTATCTTCATTGTCTACGCACCAACATCCACATACAAAGGAGATGAAATTGAGAAATTCTACATGGAACTGGAGTTCTATAAAAAGATCACACCTTCTACAGGATCATAGTCGGTGATTTTAATGCCAAGATAGGTAGGACCAAGAAGATCGGCTGAAGAACTCCACATCGGGACCCATGGCCTAGAATGGAACGAACAGGGTGAGAGACTATCTGAGTTCATCATGTCCACCAAGACCATTCATGGGAACTCACAGTTCCAGAAGGCTGAACCGAAACGTTGGACATGGGAATCTCCTGGCGGACAGTTCCACAATGAAATTGACCACATCATCTTCAATCGACGATTTTGTCTGACTGATATTGCTGTAGTCCCCAAATTCCAAACAGGATCAGACCACCGTCTCCTTGCAAAAATTCTACTTCCCGCAACAGGGAGAAAAGGCTGCAAAGTTTAAGAAGAGAACTCCCAGAATGACCACCAACTTGGAACTCTTTGGCACCATTGCAGCAACATGGGAAGATACCATCATTGACGACATCAATGAAGAATACAACTGACTGGTTTAGCACCTCCATGATTGTGCAAAGAATGCCGAGAGAGAGAAAGACACAAAAAGGACGCTTGTCTTCAGAAACTCTTGAGCTCATTCGCCAACGTGGCAAGACGCGAGCCTCAGAAGACCAAATGCTAATGTCCAAGCTTGCTAAACGGTGCAGAGAAGCGATAAAAGAAGACCTCAAAGACAGAAGAGCAGAAATACTGGAAGATGCGGCAGAAGCCGGGAAAAGCATTCCACACCGCCCCCTGTCCTTGGCCAACTATAAGACCAAGATGACTGCCCTCCGACGCCCTGATGGATCTATCACATCTTCCAGAAAGGCAATGGAGAAGATTATCCATGACTTCTACTCAGATCTCTTTGATAACCACATCCACCTGCCCACATACCAAATTCCACAGGATGCATATGTCATTCCCAACGTTCTCCCTTCTGAAATCTGACATGCCATCTTGTTAGTAAAGAAGGGAACAGCACCAGGCCCAGACAAAGTTAGACCCAAACACCTGAAGAATCTGCCTTAGGTACTCATCCTTACACTAGCTCGGCTCTTCACACGCTACCTGTCTGAATGCAAGGTACCCTCCCAATGGAAAACCAGCAGGACAATTCTACTGTTCAAGAAGGGAGACATTCACGACATTGGCAACTATTGCCCCAGTTGCCTGTTGTCCGTCATCTACAAGCTGTTTACACAAGTCATCCTGAACAGGATTAGCAGAACACTAGATGAAGGACAACCATGCGAGCAAGCAGGCTTCCAGAAAGGATTCAGCACAATCGACCACATCCGCACAGTAACCAAGCTCATTGAGGTTTGTAGGGAGTACAAGATGCCGCTCTGTCTCACGTTCATTGATTTACAGAAAGCCTTTGATTCTGTGGAGACTGAAGCAGTCATAGAAGCCCTAGCCAAACAGGATGTTCAAACCCAATACACCAAGATCCTTCATGAGTTGTATTACGGATTCACCACCAGGATCTCACCATTCTACAAAGAAGTGATCATTAATGTGAAAAGAGGGGTTTGACAGGGTGATACCATTTCACCAAAACTCTTCAGCACCACACTTGAGAACATCATGCAACAATTAGAATGGAAGGAATGGGAGTGAAGATAGATGGTCGGCAACTACACCACCTCTGCTTCGCTGATGACATCGTCCTAATAACACCAAACGTTAGCCAAGCGGCACAAATGCTGGCTAACTCGACCGAGAATTTGAAAAGATAGGCCTACAGCTGAATCTGAAGAAAACTATGTTCATGAAAAATGAACTAGTTCCAGAGGCCCCATTCACTCTCAATGGAACAAACATCTCTGAATGCAACAGTTATGTGTACCTAGGTCGAGAAATCAACATGATGAACAACCTAAAACCTGAGCTGTGCAGGAGAAGAAGAGAGCGGCATGGAATGCCTTCAAAGACATCGAATAAATAGCTAAAAGGTCAAAGAACCTCCGGCTCTGGGCACATCTCTTTGACTCCACCATTCTTCCTGCATTAACATATGCCTCAGAGACCTGGGCCCTACGAAAGCAGGATGAGAATGCTATTCGGGTCTCACGGAGAGGAATCGAAAGAGCTATGCTTGGAATATCACGCCTCACTCAAGTGAGAGAAGGAATCCGGAGTTCTGACCTCCGTCGCTATTCCAGAATCAGGGATGCTGTCTCGTTTGCCAAGGCATCGAAAATCAGATGGGCTGGACATGTAATGCGATTTGGAGACAACCGCTGGACTAGAGCGGTTACCGACTGGATCCCACATCAAAAGATCACGTGGCCACCCACCTATAAGATGGTCAGACTGATGCCATTGGGCTACATTGGCACGTGATAGGGTCCAAAGGAAAAGGTTACTGGCGCCCGCTAGAGCAAATCGATGAATAACGGGATTCAATTGATCAAGTGGGAAACTCAACTGCATAATTTGTAGTAGTGGGGAACAAAAAAGATTAAAAAGGGCTAGTGTCATTAAGGATTATTTCCTTATTAATCAAATGGCCAATGGTCCAGTTATTTGTAAACAGAGCTATTTTATTTTTTAAAAGGTAATATTGTCTTATTGTTTTGTGAGTACAGCATTGCCACACCACCCCCATCACATCACCACCCATGGTGTCCTTCCACTCTCTTGCACCTCTTTAGAAACCTCTATTCTGTTACTGGAGTTTAAGGGTTTGTTTTCAATAGACATTTTTGTCCTGTTTTATTTTGTTTGGCCAAACCAAACAATCCTCAGGGGTTACTCCTGGCTCAAGAAACACTCCTGGAAGTGTTTGGGGGACCAAATTACAATGCCAGGGATCAAACCCAAGTCAGCCACCTGCAAGACAAACACCCCACCCGCTGTACTAGCGCTCTGGCCCCCACCAGTAGACTTGTCTGTTCTCATGCTTTGTTTCTTTATATACCATCTGTAAGTAAAGTTATCCAGTATTTATGTTTCTCCTACTTCATTTCTTTTTTATTGTGATAATCATCTCTGTTTTATGAATGACCCTTCTCCTCTATTCATTCAGTAAGTACATTCAGAAGATGACCATTGACAAGCCCAGAATAAAATGAAGTTTCAGAAAACATTTTCTGCTCATAATCTTTTTTTTAAATTTTTTATTATACCACCGTGAGACATACAATTACAAAGGTGTTCATAATTGGTTCTTGGTAATACAGTATTCCAGCACCCATCCCTCCACCAGTGCCCCATTCCCACCACCAGTGTACCCCACCCCACCCGCCCACCCCCCAGGCTGCCTCAATAGCAGGTACCCCTGTTTCCCTCTCTTTCTCTCTCTGTCTCTCTCTGTCTCCGCATCTCTCTCCCTCTTCTTTTACACATTATGGCTAGGCCTGCAGACATTTAGAGTTTATCATTTAAGTCTCTTTGTATATTCAATGGTGAGTTCTAGTCTGACATTACCATTTCCCACACTTAGTAAAATACTGGTATCTATATCCCATTAATGAATGCAGTAATTCTATATCTGTCCTTTTCCTTCTGACTAATTTCACTCAGCATAATAGTCTCCATGTCCATCCACTTGCAGGTAAATTTCACAATTTCATCTTTTCTGACAGCTGCATAGTATTCCATAGTGTAGATGTACCACAGTTTCTTTAGCCAGTCCTCTGTTCTCGGGCACTTAGGTTCATTCCAGATTCTAGCTATCGTGAATAGCTCTCTCATAATCTTGACTTTTCAGCTTTCAAATCCCTTTACAACAATGGCCTTGTATAAATTGAATTCTTCAGGAATAACAATAATGACGGCTAACAACTCTTGTGAGTTCAGTTGCTCATATGTACACCTTAGAACAATCCTAAAAAATAGGTATCTTTCACTTTTCTTACTTCTGCAAGAAATAAAACTTATGCTTCTACTTCTGCAAAAGCAAAACCAAGCCTTGGAGCCATACCCAAATCTCTCTCAGGGAAGTGAGAAATTGATACTTGCTCGAGAGTATCTGGGTCAAGTCTGCAATAATCCTTTAGCCCCGAGCTTCAGAAAATATCAATTGTGACCCCCAGACGGTGTCATGTAACTGGTCATCTGGGTCACAAAAAAAATTTTGGCAGCAGTATTTGTTCTTGTTTCCTTCTTTTTGATTATATGCTCAATTTCACCTAAGATCTTTCCTTGATGACTATTTGGTTCTCTTGCACTTAAGTTCTTTTGATACTCCAGTGTATCAAAAGATAAACCTCTTTACGCCCGGGCAAATACCTGTTTATACTGCGGTAATGAGGAAGCACCCTCACAAGTGTTCATCTGATAACTTTGACAGGTTACTTCTCTTCCTGCTTAGGTGAAAAGAGTCACTTTGATTGCAACATAGGTTCCACTTTTATCCCCTTCTTGACTCCATGCCAAGTTTTGTTTGTTTTGCCTCAAGAATTGCCAAAGTCAAGTTTTTAATCCTGCAGGCAGCCACACAGCAGAACTGGGTTTGGGAAGTAGATTTGCTCTTTCAGCAGGTTGCTGCCATGGGCAAAATACAGAAAACTCTTGTCTTCCTCCTGGTCCTGCTGGTCTGGTGCATGTAGCACGAGCTCACACTGTACCGCCCAATGCTGGCATGAGCTGGAGATGGGCAGGTCTCGTTAAAGAGCAGAATGTGACAACAGGGTGCCGGCTGGTGTTTGCAGAGCCTCTAATTCATTTCTAAGTGGTAATATCCTTCTATTCTGCCTAAGTTGCAGCAAAAAGCAGAACTTTATCATTTCTTAGCGTTGAGTATATTCTACTCTTATGGATCTTGTCCAGTGAGTGATGCAGACAAATGAAACACAACTATAATAGTATGTGGTGTATGTGAGTTAGTGCCATAACAGAATTCTAAAATGGATAATATAGATTCTAGAATCAGGTAGCAGATATTAGAAAATTGTTAGTGGTGATTGGGAAAAGGATTTTAAAAAATAGTGGAAACACTGTTAGAGACATTGGAAAAATTGCGAGCGTATGTTAGGAGTAGTTTGAACCATTACCACAGACACTTGAAAGACTATTCGCCTGGTAACTTGATGGACTCTTGGATCTGAGCAGACATTTCCAAATAGAAAACTGAGAGGTGTGCGTTACTTCATGCTAGCTGAAGTACAAGGAACCTCAAGGAAGAGATGCATTCAGAAAAGACTTGGCTAATCTGGAAGCAGAATTTAGAGATAATGGAGGGCCCCAATTCTAGTAGTTGTCATTATGGAATCTAAATGGTTTCTTATTTTTAGCTTTCCCAAAATAATATATTCTCAATTAAAAATATAACCTAGGACTTATCAGATTTTTCAATACTTCCAAGGAAATTTTTATTTGAGAGGTGGTGCCCCAGTGGTGCTCAGGAACCCAGGGACACTCCCAGTGAGTTCTGGTCAGCCAGGACATTCCACTGCTGCGTGGGTCTTGAACATGCAAGATCTCTGAGCTTCCAGCTTACACCAACTGCCATGACTGACAAGAGCAAGATCTGTGTGTGTGTGTGTGTGTGTGTGTGTGTGTGTGTTAGGGTTAGGTTACAAAATTCCTAGAAGAAATAGTCACTTTACAGTCGGTGTTGTAGGCAGTGCTGCTGATGGCAGTTCGAGCTCTGGAACAAAAACAACGAAAAGAAACATGAAATGTTACTGAGTCCTGAAGTTTTGGATAGCTGCTCTGGCTGAGTCCCTCCCTGCTCCACCAACATTGGCGACAGCCCAAAGGTGGGACTGCAGGAATGGGGACCAGAGTGTCGCCTAAACTGAGAAACTCTCCCTGTGGGTTTATTATCCATCCAGTCCTCAGTGGAAACATAGAGATCAATCCATTGGGGTTTTTCAATCGCTTCATCTTTCTCTGACTTCCCTTCAGGACCATCACTTGATAACTTCATTTCATATCCCATTATTCGTCAATTTGCTCGGCGGGTGCCAGTAATGTTTCCACTTGACTCTATCATGTGCCATTGGAGACCAACAGCATCTGCTTACTCCAGATTACAAAGAGCCGCAAACCCTTCATTCAGGGTCTTGACAAAAGAAGTCTGACCATCTTATAGGTGGGCGGCCATGTGATTTTTGGCGTCCCGTGGGATCAGTCAGTAACGGCTCTAGTCTCGCAGTCATCTGCAAATCGCATTACATGTCCAGCCCATTTGATTTTCGATGTCTTGGCAAACGAGACAGTGTCCCTGACTCTGGAACAGCGACAGAGGTTGGAACTCTGGATTCCTTCTCTCACTTGAGTGAGGCGTGATATTCCAAGCATAGCTCTTTCGATTCCTCTCTGGGAGACCCGAAGAGCATTCTCATCCTGCTTTCATAGGGCCCAGGTCTCTGAGGCATATGTTAATGCAGGGAGAACAGTGGAGTCAAAGAGATGTGCCTGGAGCCGGAGGTTCTTTGTCCTTTTAGCTATTTCTTTTATGCTTTTGAAGGCATTCCATGCCGCTCTCTTCTTCCTGCATAGCTCAGGTTTTAGGTCGTTCATCATGTTGAGTTCTCCACCTAGGTACACATAACTGCTGCATTCAGAGATGTTCCATTGAGCATGAATGGGGCCTCTGGAACTAGTTCGTTGTTTTTCATGAAACAAGTAATTCCAACAGCAAAGCCACAGCGCCACCTGCAGGAACGCTAAAGAGGTTAAACTAGATACTAGATGCTTAAAGTGAATAGGGAGTGTGTGTGTGTGGGGGCAGGAGGATTTAAAAAAAAAAGCAATGGGCCAGAAGTAATAAAGAAAGGGCTAAAGCACAACTAGAAGGCGACCAGCCCAAGCAACACTGTTACACCAAAGCCCTGGCACTGGATTGTGAGAATTGCAGAGTGGATGCCTTCCATAAAATCACTATCACTATCTTCCGTTCATCTATTTGCTAGAGTGGGCACCAGTAATATCTCCATATGTCCTGTCTCATGCTAGTAGAACCCAAAGGCATCCGCTTGCTCCAGGAACATAAAGATCCTCAAACCATTATATTAGGTCATAGGAATGACCTAATATAAATGCTACTGGTATTTGGCATATCAAATACGACATGAGCAGCTTGCCAGGCTTGGCCGCCAGGTGGCATACTCTTGTAGTCACCTCTGAATAAAGCATTTATAGATGAACCTCGCGGCTGCTAGCGGCCGTAAGCCGGGCTGTGATAGTCTGGTCTGTTGGGTGGAGTTGTGAAGAGAGGGAAGTCCAGATGTGGAAGATGGCGGCCCCCCATGGAGTCGGGGGGGGGGGTCGTCTGGCTTGCTGTGAGGCTCTGCTGGGGTGGCAGGCCAGGGCTAGAACCCGCCATGCCTCCCGGGCACCTCATGAGCGGCTGGGCAGAGGGAGAGCAAGGAGCAGCTCTGCCCCATGTCTGAGAGTCTCTGGTTCAGCATACCTGGGCCGGATTCCATAAAATAAATTACTGTGTAAAGTAAAACTTTACAAAATAAAAGCAAAAATGAGAATTGGTACCAGTGACTTACTCAGTGATAAAGCACTTGCCTTGCTGTGTAAGGTCCTAGCCCCAATACCCCCCATATAAAAATTAACAAGTAAGCAAAAAACAGACTCCATCTATATACTGTACATACAGGAGTTTCACATAAGCTATAAAGATAATCGTGGGGGGGCCAGAGAGATAATGCAATGGGCAGAGTACTTGCCCAGCACACTACCCAGGTTCAATTCCGAGCATCCTATATGGTCCCTGGAACCTGCCAGGAGTATTTCTTGAGCGCAGAGCCAGAAGTCGTCCCTGTGGGTGCTGGACACTGTATGACTGAAACCCAATCATGCACATCGTTGTAATTGTATATCTCATGATGGTATAATACATTTTTAAAAAGAAAACGTAATCCTTGGGCACCACTGGGTGTGTCCCCTGCTCCAAAAATAAAGAAAAGTTTTAGAGTGAAAAGTGATTGCAAAGATTACCAAATGTATATGACTGCCATCCTCTTTCCAGAATTTCCAGGGGGAACTGAGATTCCCCCTGGAAATACACCTGCTGTAGTGAACTTACAGAAAGTATCTGAGACTACCTCTACCTCCTGGATCCTGGACTGTTTCCGGTGCACACTAGGGGGCGGTAACTCCCACTTTGGGAAATCCTGGGCAAAACCAAGGTCGTCCAAGTGAAAAAAATGGGGAGAAAACTACAGAAACTGTTATTCTCGTATGTATTGATATAGATTTTGAGCTTAAATGGGTTATAAGATACAAGGCTGTTATAATATATTTACTCAGGGGTCAATGTTCAAGTGGCACAATAGAGGTTGCAAGCCTGGAATTTCATACTATGGTAAATCATTTATACTCTAATAAAAATAAGAATTTTAAAAGCAGTGCAATTTATTTAGAAATTTTTTTTTTTTTGCTTTAGGGTCAACACACGGCAATGCTCAGGGGTTACTCCTGGTTCTGCGCTCAGGGAATCACTACCAGTGGTGCTTGGGGACCATATGGGATGCCGGGATCGAACCCGGGCTGGCACAGGCTGGCCGGTGCAAGTGCAAGCGCCCCACCCGCTGGGCTATCGCTCCAGCCCAGAAATTTTACATTTATACTTGAGGAACTTTGACCAAGTTTCCTTCAATATTTTTGCACTTTGGTTTTATCCTTGTAAATGGAGCCATTAATACAACACGTCTATGGAAAGTATGAATGGTTGGTCAAAGGGAGGGATGATTGCACTTTATTTATTTATTTATTTATTTATTTATTTATTTGCTATCTATCTATCTATCTATTTATTTATTTATTTATTTTTCGAGCCACACCTGATGGAGCTCAGCGAAGTTACTCTTGGCTCTGCACTCGGGAATTGCTCTGCACTCGGGAAGTACTCAGGGGACCATGTAAGATACCAGGGATTGAACCCTGGTTGATCATGTGCAAGGCAAGCACCCTCCCCACTGTACTATTGCTCCAGCGCCAAAGAGGAAGGGCAACTCTAATGAAAGGAGAACTAACGAAAATGTGAAAAGAACTGATTGGACGAACAGATATAACTGAGGCAGTGAAACATTCCAGTAGTAGGATACCATTATGATGTCCAACATAGATCAATGGTGAGAAACCATGTTAACATAACTCTGGGGAGCAACTGTCCAGAATCTGGATGGGGGAGGCTCATAGCTATTGCCAGAGACACAGCACTGACATAGCAGAGGGCAGACAGCGGGGAAATGCCCCCCCACCTTCCTGTCCTCCTACTGGTATATGCCCCCTGGACAAGGCAAAGAAGCAAAGTGATAGGGTCTCCAGAGGACTCTGTTTCCAACCATTCTAGAGCTAGAGAAGAGGAGAGAAGATATCTGTATGGGACACATGGAGCATAACCAACATAGACTTTAGGGTAAAGGAGAATATTTCATCTTATTTGTGAATCAGACACTTCATATGCACAACCGCTCTATAGTACTAACCAGTTAGAAGAAGTCTGTGTTTAAATTATATATAGATGCCTTTGGGTTACACCTTGCTTGTGACACGACTTATGGAGATGTTACTAGTGCCCACTCGAGCAAATCGATGAACAATGGGAAGACAGTGACAGTGACAGTGATAGATTCTTTATCTTAGTTTGATGAATTCAAAAAAAGTTTTTAAAACCGCCCTAGTGATACTATGCATTTAACTATGAATGAATTTTCATCATCATCTCCTACATAATGAAATCTTAATTCAAGGCAATAGATATTGCAATGTATATTTTCATGTTCGTTATGATAATGTATAATTATATGCCTCCTTGATATTGCATAAAACCATATCTGTTGCTATAAGAAAAGTTTTTTCATATCTACATTGTAATATATATACCCAGTATTGTGATGGATGACTAAGATCCTGATTATAAACCTAATAATTTTGTTGTCACTCTACTGGTATTCAGTTGGCATGAAATAGATTGCAAACCAGGATTCATTAACATATTTATTTTGGCTTTCTCCTTAAAGACCTATTTAAGCAAGACAGTCTTGCCCACTCCTATCACTTCATGACTAAACACAATGTCAAGCATTATTCTTTCATAATAAGGTCTAGTTATAGGAATTTTTGACACCAGCCATTGAGTGCTGACATTGAGAAGGAAAGATTTCCTAGGAAACCTAGAAGAGTGGCAATGTGTAAGGGAATGCAGACAAAACAAAAGGGTAGATCACTAAAAGTCTCACAAGGATGAAGTGCAGATAGAAAGAATGTGGGTGATAAAAGCTGGGGAGGTCCGAAGGGAGGAGGAACAGGGAACAGTCCATGTTCTTACCTGCTGCTTAGAGATCAAATCAGGTGAATGCAGAAATGGCTTCATAGGACGTTAGCTGTAGTCAGTTTATTGGTAATCACAAGGGAAAGCACCTTTACTGGGAACCTTAGCAGAG
>JAJIBD010034456.1:0-30895 GCA_021461705.1 Cryptotis parvus | reverse complement strand
TATGTAAATGTTTGTGCATCTATGTGTATACACACATAATACAAAAGAGTTCTCTTTATTTGAACTCTTTTGATCTTGTCATTGATAGGTGACTGGGATGGATTATATGTGTATATCATAGATATATATAAAATTGTATTTTTGATGGATAAATTGATTAAACTAGAAAAACAGCAGCTCTTATCGATATGCAATATGAAGATTATTTCCTAGAAAATTATTTCTTCATAATATCTACCATTATTATTATAATCACGATCACGATCTTCCCATATATCATCTATTTGCTAGAGTGGGCACCAGTAATATCTCCATATGTCCAGTCTCATGCCAGTAGAGCCAAGGGCATCGGCTTGCTACAGGAACATAAAGAGCCTAAAACCATTATATTAGGTCATGGGAATGACCTAATATAATTGTTACTGGTATTTGGCATATCAAATACAACATGAGCAGCTTGCCAGCCTTGCCGTGCAGGAGGCATACTCTTGTAGTCACCTCCAAATAAAACATTTATTGATGAACCGCGTGGCCACTTTGCGCCGCTGAGCCAGGCTGTGATGGGCTGGTCTGCTGGGTGGAGTTCTGACGAGAGGGAAGTCCAAATGTGGAAAATTTGGCTGACGAGAAATGTGGAAAATTTCCCTGACGAGAGGGAAGTCCAAATGTGGAAAATGTCGTCTGGCTTGTTATGAGGTTCTGCAGGGGTGGTGGGCCAGGCTAGAACCCACCATGCCTCCCGAGTGCCTCATGAACAGCTGGGCACAGGGAGAGCAAGGAGCAGCTCTGCCCCATGTCTGAGAGTCTCTTCAGAGAGAGAGCCCTTCCACGCTCTCTCTTATTATTATTATAATAGTCAATATTTTATGCTCAGGCCAATACTGGGTCTTTAAGACAGAGAACAATTCTTTCAGAAGATACATGCAAAAAAGAAACTAAGATGAAGCATCTATAGATAAAGTCTGTATGGAAAATAGAGTCATGGATTCTTTTTCAAATAGGAATTGACAAAACAAGAATGGACCAAATATTCCTGGGTTTGTTTTCTTGTTTGTTTTTTTGGGCCAGGCCCATTGATGCTCAAGGCTTTCTCTTTACTCTGTACTCAGAAATTACTCCTGATGATGCTCAGGGACCATACTAGATGCCAGGGATAGAACCTGTGTCAGCCACTAGCAAGGCAAACATCTTCATTCTGTATTTTTTCTCCAGAATCTTAACTAAGTAACTATGAAGATGAAAGTTGTTTTCTCAAGATGCTTCCTTTCCACAAATGTAACTTTCACCTAGAAATCTTAAAATGTATATAAAATAATGACCTTTTTTTTCTTCAATGTCCTTTTTTTTTGAAGTGAGTTCATAATATATGGTAAAATTTCATGAAATTATTTCTTAGAAATAATTTGTTATAATTATTGTTATAAAAATAAAAAACTAATTTGAACAATTGTTGATCACGAAATATAACTGTTAACTGAAGCCAACAACCCAAAGTAATAAAAGCTGCTGACTAGAAAAAATGCAAAAGAAAAAGAAATTTTTCTGGGATCCCTATTGTATATTGTCAATTAATTCCTTCTTGGAGCAAATAAGTTTTCCTAACTTGTGAATGTCAGTTTTGTCATTTACTATCATTGTGAGAACCAACCTCCCTCTCCAAAAAACTAAATGTCTTACATTCCAAATTCAAAATTTCCAGGGAAGATACCAGTATGTTACATCTCTGAGTACACATTCAAATATTTGTAATTAGTGCTATAAACTATGTCCATTCCACCCTGAGTATGCCCTAATTCATCTAATTAATGATGACAAAGTTAGGACTTGTAGGACATTAACTGATTTTAATTAAGACTGAGCAGTCGAAAGGATGCTGGGCAGGAGAGGGAGAATTGCCCAAAATAATTTAAGGACAAAATAACAGAATTTGCCACAATATGTAATGTTGATCTTATTATAGAACTTTCCTCTTTTCCTATATATCCTTATATTACCAGTTTTGTTTTGAAATGGACATATGCCTTACTTATAAGTTATATATATATATGTATATACATATCTGATGAGAGGGGTGTCTGGATGTGAAAAATGGCGGCGCTCATGGTGTGGGGGATCTTCTGGCTTCTTGCAAGGCTCTGCTGGGGTGACAGGCCAGGGCTGGAAACCCTGCTCATGTTAAAGTATATGTAATTTAAGTATAATATTACCGACATAATAGTTGAGGCAATAATCTGTACTATAGACACATTTATTTGAAAAGAGCATTGGGCATATGGGGGAAATGCTGAGGCACCCCCACACTGAAATCCGGGAGCAGGGGTTCAGATCCCCTTCTGTCCCAGGGGATTGGTGGCCAGCAGATGGAGAAAGACGCAAGAATCTAGTGAACTTTCAAAATGCTTTACCTAACATAGTTTCAGGCATGCAAATCAGCAATAGGAAAACCATAAATTTAGGGGTTTGCAGCTGGGCCCCCGCCACAGGTAGGCCAAGATGGCTGACAGCATGTATTAAAGACCTGCAGAAAGGAGACAGAGACAAGGTGCCAGCAGAAAGGAGGAGAAAAAGAGAGAAAACAGAGAGGAAGCAGGCTAGTTTTATATCCCTGTAACCCAGACCTCCCACTCTTATGGAAAGCCATCAGGGTCAACCACCCTCAGGTAACTTCCCAAAGGACCTCACCTAGGCGTTTGAGATGTTAATGTTGCCAAGCGAAGATCTGTCTTGGAAATGCCTCTGCAGTGTAGAGAAAAGGAATTTCTGAGCTGAACTGTATCTCAGAATACAAAGGCATGCATCTATACCAAATGATATTCTATAGCCAGTTAAATATATCTCCAAGCCTTCACAAAATTCGTGTCTTTTTGGTTGTTCTGTATATTAGCTTTGAGTTATCAGAGAGTACTGATTGCTTGCTTGGAGGCAAATGGTATTTATCTCTGGTCTAATTACTTAGAGATCAATGTGGCCAGGCAAATATACCAGTAAGATCTAGCTAGTCCCACGATGATTGTGGCAGCATGAGAGAATATTTATACCAGCCAGTATAGAATACATGGTCAGATAAACTGCCACATTCAAACTGTCCTCCTCCTATCTACAAATTGACATGCAGAAGGCAACTCCAGACCAGATGCAGAGGCTCTGGGAAGGTGTACTACAACAGGTATATGCTTTCAGTGGGAAAAATAATGTCTTTAAAATATTATTTATTTATTTTTAATCAATAGATTCACTTTGGGTATAGCTCAGGAAGCATGGCTACAATAGCATTGGCATGAATGCTTTTGATGTGTAAAGTTATTGCACTTCACCACCACAAATGCACACAAGACAAATGCACTACTGTTGGAGGACATGTTTAGCTAATCTGGGAGTTTTGTTGTTTTGCTCACTCCCAGCTTAATCTTATTTAAGCCAATGTTCATTCTAATGAGATCTCTCTTCTATGTAAACACTTCTAGAGGGTGTGGCAGTTACAGAAGTCACCTTGATTGAATAACTTCTGACTTATACATCTACTAAGACTTCTATGTTTTCTAGATTGGGCACAGCTCCTCTTTATACCCACTGCACCCAATGTGGGGCAGTTAGAATTTACCAGGAGACTACCACCCTGGCTACGCTGAGACTATAGGAAGACTATAGGAAGGATCATACTAGTTTGCTCTAAGCAGGCGAGTATGACCCTTTCAGTACATGAGAACAAGATACTCAGAATCACCCTGGTGCAGATAATAAGGACCTTGTGGGTACCATCTAGATTACATGAAGCTCATGAAGTTAAGATGTATTACTTTATATCAGCCCCCTCTCTCTCCAGTGTTTTTCATAAGAGATAATCTCGGGATTAGTCCTTGGTGTAACCTTTGTTTATACCTACAATAGGGTGTGGCACTACACTCTGTTTAGGGTTCTTTGTTGGCATGACAACCTTCCGATTGGATTACTTTGGTGTATATAAGGGGCTGACTTGAGGCCCCTTCACCTTTTACCTTTTGCCTTTTGGTTCCTCAGCCTTCAGCTTTTGGCTCCCTGCGGCTTTTGGCCTTTTGCTCTTTGGCCTTTGCTCCTTCTTCTGGGTAGGACTCAGCTCGGGTGAGATCCTTTCTCTTTGGTGGGAGACTTAGGCTCTTTTGTATGGTCTAAGTTCGGACCAGAGCTAGAGTTTGTTCATTATATTGGATTGCTGTGGAAGAGCTTTTGTACTATTAAAAGCCATTTTTGGAACTGCACCGGACCCGTGAGTTTTCATCTTTCTCCCGGCGTCCTCGGAGGTAGAAGACAACCTCTGTCCTGACACTGTCGGGGACCCCAGCGGCGTTCCCCGACACACTACCAATTGTTTTGTGGAGATGGCATGGAATAATCCAAAGCCCAGTAAAATACAACATAATATTCCAATGTTCCCTCAATATCTTTTCTGTCACATCCTCAAGGTCTCTGGTGCTTGGGAACCTATTCCAAACTACACTCTATCCCTTACTTGATTGATTTTTACCTTTGGGAAGAAGATTTTTTCTTCCCAATCAAGTAAAGGGTAGTTTTTCTTTGGTTGAAAAAGCATGGCCTCACCTTAATTGAATCCAAATAGATTTTGATTGACTTGTCAAAATCAATGCTTCTTAGGGAAGTCATGGGGACAAATTAATGGTGATATAGTAGTGAGACTGATAATATAGCGATAAGAAGTGAGACTGATGACTGATACTCTCATTTAATGAAGGGAAGAGGGTAGTGCAGGACAGTAGCCCCATTGTGTAATATGTCATACCTCATATTTGAATCTCAAATTCCTACCTCCCCTCTGGATATTACTCATCTTAAAATATTTATTATCAGTTGAATTTAGAATGTACATGATTTAAATAAATTATATTTTATGAATAAACATTAAGCATATTTTATACTAATAATTCTCTTTCTATGATTTTGTGCAAAAAAAAGAAGCAAAATTAAAGGATTCCATAATGTTCTATGATCTCTATAAGCCTTCTGGAGTTCAGAAGACATCGGTAGATTACATATAAAACATGTAGTCTTACATTTTTCAAATAAATAACCTTTGTATCCTTAGTAACAATACAACTGCCTGGGCTCTTAAAGGTGCCACAACTCTGGGGAAATATTGATTAAAATGGAATTAAAATGTCACTTTTTGGAAGATACTAAATCAGGAAATTAGCAGGAGCAGGATGTGCTGGTTAAGGAGAACAAAACCATTTACAAAGTCACCACTGCAACTTGGTCCAATATGCAAGAGAAGAAAGTAATATAAATTTCTAATGTGGGGTCAAAATGACAATACAATGGGACAAGACTTGCCTTTTGTGAGAATGACCAAGGTTTGATATTCGACATCTAATATGGTCTCATGACCAAGCTCGGTTGATCCCTGAGCACAGAGCCAAGAATAAGCCCTGAGAACAATTGAGTGTAGCTCAAATACAAAATAAGAAAAGAAGGGAGAATAGATAGATGAAAAAATGGTGGCATGGGTCAAGAAGATTCAGGTACATCTGTCTATTAAGGAATGATAGAGCTAATATCTAAACCAGAGTCAACAAGACTGAAATTGTGAGTCAAACATTAATCATCAAATTAAAGGTACCTGCAAACAGGCAGGTTGGGCTGGGGTTGGAGGGTAAGAGAGGGTATCTGGGAATACTAGTGGAGAGAAGTTGACACTAGTGATGGGATTGGTGATGGAATACTGTATTTCAAAAGCCCATCTATGAATAAGTCAATCTATGAATTTATTACAGCACTGCAATTCATGGAGCTGTAATAAATCAAATTTGGAAAATTATTGGAATAGAGAAGGAATTGGTATTTAATATGCCAAATATCAGTAACAATCATAGACCTCATTCCCATGACCTGATGGAATGGTTTGAGGCTCTTTATGTTCCTGGAGCAAGCAGGTGCCCTTGGCTCTACTTGCATGAGACAGGTCATATGGAGATGTTACTGGTGCCCGCTCGAGCAAATCGATGATGAACGGGAAGACAGTGACAGTGACAGTGACAGAGAAGGAAAAATTGTAAGATACAAAGGACATCGCAGCCCACACCCCCAAAAGGTAAAAGAAGCTCCATACCCCTTTATTATGTTATACATAATGCAAATGATTTATAGCTGTATGAAGTTTTAGGGACCACAAATGCACAAAAGACCCTCCACTGACCATTGTTTTGTGGAGATGGGATGACATTATTCAAAACCCAATAAACTACAATATAATATCCAAGTTTTAGGGATGTTCTAGAACTTACGGACTGGAAAATAATTAACCCTAACCACTGCCAGTGGGCCTTGTGAGAATAAATCTTTTAGAACTGCCCATTATTAGTTTGTGATGAAATCAAACCTACAGTGTCAGAATGCCACCAGGGTCCCCGACAGTGCCGGGAAGTGAGTTCCCTTCTACCTCCGAGCTGGCGGGAATGAAAGAAAACTCAGGAATTTGATGCAGTTTTAAAATGCTTTACTTATCACATGTTCAGACATACAAATCAGCAATAGGAAAAACCCTGTGCTTAGGATTCCCGGCTAGAACCCCAGACACGTGTAGGCCAAGATGGCGGCCACCACCTGTTAAGGCCCTGTAAAGAGGAGACAAAGACAAAACTCCCAAGAGTGCAAGCCCCAAAAGATAGAGGGCGAGAGAGGAAACAGCCTAGTTTTATACCCCTGCAACTCAGACCTCCCACTATTATGGGAAGCAGGGAGGGTCAAATGCCCTCACGTGATTTCTCCCCAGCACCTCACCTAGGCCCTTTTATATGCTGTTTTGAGCCAAGATCTGCCTGGAAATGCCTTTATAGGGTAGAGAAGGGGGTTTCTGAGATGGCATGTCTCTGTATCAAAGACTATACTAATACCAGTTAAATATTTCTCCAAGCCTTTATAAGAATCTCGTCTACTTTACGGGAGTTTTGTGTTTTAGTTGCCTTTGAGTTATCAGGGAGCCATGCTTGCTTGCTTGGAGGCAAACAGCATTTCTCTCTGGTCTAATTACTTAGAGATCCAACGTGGCCAGGCCAATATGCTGGTAAAATCTAGATAGTCCCACGATGATTGTGGTAGCATGAGAGAGTATTTATACCAGTCAGTATAGAATACATGTTCAGATAAACTGTCACATTTAAGCTACCCCCTATCTGTGAAGTGACCTGCAGGAGGCAATCCAGGGCAGATGCAGGGGCTCTTAGTGCTGCAACACTACACGGCAGATTTTTTAAAAGCTACAAGTACTCTACTTTTTTAAAAAAAAATTTACTTACTATTTTTATATTTATTTAGTGTTATAAGTGCCCTACTGTAATATACACATTAATAGCAAGTCAATATTTAGAATGTAAGTGATATTATATGTGTTTCAGTATATTCCATTCTTTTCTGACTCTGCTTCTTTCAACAATAAGTGAAATTACTGTAAGTGCCAGATGTGCAAATGCAAACCTCGAGTATATATGTAATAGCTGTTAACCAAATCCAAATGAAATCATTATAGCCTTCCCTTGATCTTTCACATCACTTATTTTAAAAATAATATAAAATTACAGACCCAGGAAGATATTATTGTCACTTGTTCCCCAAGCAGTGAACCCTGGTTTGATTTCTGGAACTGCTTATGGACCCAGAGAACCCCAAAAGTGATTACAGAGAATTAGTAAGCCCTAAGCACTACAGGGTATTATCCCAATAAATAAGTAAATAAAAAACAAATAAATATAGCTTTCCATTTTTCTATTTTTCAGCTAAGAAAATTACGACAAGAAATGTTTATGATCTTTCCACTTCCACTAATTTAATATATGTCAAAATTTTGAACCCAATTTTATAGCCTTTCTTCATTAATTATATATTGTAAAATATATGGTATCTAAGATATCTTTTATATTTCTTAAGTTTGAGGAGAATACTATTAAAATTTCACATACTTTTCTCAGAAAAATTGAACTACAAAATGTGAATTGGAATAGTATCTGGTGAATAGGATTATATCAAGTATGTGGTTTATAAAAAATATAGTGAAATTGGTAATTTTTCTTGGTATATTATGTTTTAGGTTAATCCCTATTTCAGAAATAAGAATATTACAAATTCAATGACTTAAGGAAAGGAGATATGGAGGTTAAATCAAATACCTCACTCTATCATAATTCAGTCTCAACAGTTAAAAAGAGAAAAAAAAGAAAAGAAAAAAGAAAAACTTTCATTTGTCCCGAGTATTTGTATAGGGTCAAGGAACTTGCCTAATATGTTGATGATCTGCATTCAATCCCCAGCATCATATGGTCAACTGGGCAACCACAAAAATGCCAAAAACAAAAACTCTGTGGCATTATAAATTGTCTAGATTTGCTAAGTTAAAGGGACCTATTTTCTCTTCTGCTATAAGAATCTGTATTATTTTAACTCAAACTTTCTAATATAGCAACATGATTTCACCGTGTTATTTAATTTTTTTTGCTTTTTTTGGGGGTCACACCCGGCAATGCTCAGGGGTTACTCCTGGCTCTGCACTCAGAAATCACTCCTGGCGGTGCTCAGGGGACCATATGGGATGCCGGGGATCAAACCTAGACCGGCACAGGCCGGCCACGTGCAAGGCAAACACCCTACCCTCTGGGCTATCGCTCTGGCCCCAACCGTGTTATTTTTTTTAAACTTAGTTCTCTGTTTTCACTTTAAAGATTGTGTCTCTTTAAAATTTGTTTATTTATATTGATTCATCATAAAATATGCAGCTACAAACTTGCTCATGACTGGATTCCAGTAATGCAATGTTCCATTGCAATGTTCCACTGCAATTGACAATGTTCCATTGCCACTGTAAACTGACAATTCCTTCTTCTAAAAGTGTATGTCATATTCTAAAGCATTTTTAAATTTTTTGTATGGGTATTTCCAGGTTTTTGGAGAGGGAATTGAGCTTGGTAATTGAAGTTATTTTAAAATCTACCTGAAGGTTAAAATTTGTTTGTCCTCTTTTTGTTTTTATTTTCTTCCATCGAAAAAAATGCAATCTTGAAATGACTCACTGTATGAGTTAATGAACAGCACTTAAGGTATTTGGTAAATTATTGAATGAATATTTAGCAGATTTGATAAAATTAATGGATATTTGGTATGTGTCACCCATAATTTGAAATGATCAGAAGTGGTAATGTACATGGAAGACAAGGAATTTTACAGAGAAGATATAATAGCATTGCATGAATAAATTGATAAAGAATGAATTAATAACAAAAGTTGAAAAATATTAAAATAAGAACTACCTTGGATACTTAGAGAAAGTCTTAAGTATAAGTAAAGCAATACATTATGACAGAGGTCAACCAAAACGGATTCACATGAAAATGTATCAAAGCATTTTTCTTTGAGATGTTATAATTTAATTAGGTAGAGTGAAGTAAATAGTACCTCTAAAGTGATGCTACGCAAGCTGAAATAAGTGATCAGGTCACAGATTCTATAGGATTGAGTAAATCAGCCATAGATTTTAAGTCAGGAGACAACACGTTCTGAATTATAGTCTTATTTTAACAGCTAAATGTGCTATTTTGCTGAGACATTTGTAATAGGGAAAGTGTGAAGATATGAAAATTTGGAAGTTATTTCACTGCCTTAAAGCTATGTGGTGGTGGTTTGTATACTAATGTTATATTAGAAGATAGCAAGTCTGTTTCTCTTGAACAACTTGAAAAGGATGGCTTCTTCAGTACAAAGATTGCCAACTAATCATTTTGTTTCTTCCACTCCAAGAACATACCTTCTGCAAATGAATACCTTCTGCAAATGAATAATGCACAATGCATGCAATATATCGAATAAAGCACAACTAAATTTTCATGTTGATTGACAAAATGCACTTGTTAGTTGATCAATCAACATAATCATAGATTATGAAACTGGTGGTACTAGCTGAAGTTTTATAATTTTATGAAATTAATGACATAAATTTCAAATTATGTGTACAAAATAATTTAAATTTATAAAACGATATTTGCTGACCATAAATTAAAGCATTGTAATTTGATTGAGTGAGAAAATATGGATAAAATACCATATATGGTTTCTGACTTAAGAATTCAGCAGCCATAAATTGTGCTTATATACTAAAATGGAAAACACAGTCAGTAGAAGAAATTCCAAGAGTCAATATTCAAGTGTTATGCTTTGGCAAAATTCTATGTCTATTAGGTGTCGTAGCTGAAATGTCACTTAGTTATGAAGAAATTCTCATTTGTTGGTTTTAAAACCTGTGCATATTATAATCTTACAAGATAAGATTACATGAGGATAGTGACTACAATATCAATGGATTTTAAAAGTTTAGAACTGAGCTGTGAAACACCATAATTTGAGAGACCTGGGAAGAAGAGGCAAGTAGGAGACAGAGGAGAAATAAAATCGTGGTTTCAAATTAAGAATTTGGTTTTGATAATGTTTGACATTGGAAACATTGAAAACAATAAACTAAATAGACTGGTAGAGCAGGAACTCAATCTGAGCACAGTAAAGAATGAGTAGGTGAGAATATATTCATGGTATCTTCAGAATACTTTTTCAATATGTCTTTGCCAAAAGAGAGAGCTGGTACGATAGTTGCAGTGCGATGAGATGAATGGGATATGGAGGTCATATTTCTCATTTTATTTTTAGAAAAGAAAATGGAAAATATTTAAAGTAATTAATGAACTCTATGCAGAAAAATCTGGCTAGAACTGTATAGAGGGATTGAAATCATATAATAGCCAGGTTAGGGTTAGAGGAACAGGATGAAGAGAACATTTAGGGCAGCTTAGAGTGTATCAGTGATGGGCTGTTGACAGAGGGCATTATGCAAAGGGCACACTTGAAAGGTTTGGAGTTAAAAGATTAGAGGAGATTAATGGACATACAGGATAGTATGAGACTGTGAGTTCAAGTGATGACAGATGACAGAGATGTGCTGAGCCTGTCCAAATAACTAAGAAGAATCAGAAAGTGAAGACTGACAGGATTAACCCTCATAATTTCTTGAGAGAAGGTGGGTAAACAGTTCAAGCTGGAAAAAAAAATGAATTACCACATATTTTCGCTCCCAGTAGCCCTTAGATTTTGAAGGCCAGAGGGTGATTGAAACTTCCTCAGAGACTTTACTTAGGTGGCTTAAAGGTTGTCTTAGTTAATGCCTCTCTTCTGTGAAAGTAACAGTATGACATGTCGGTTCTCAAGGGGAAACTAGAGATTTTTGTCTACTATGCAGCTGCAGGGGAGATGTTGCTTCTGAGAAGCAAGAAAAGAGTGTGCAAAAGATCTGTTAATCAATTAAATGAATGGACGAGTGACTAAACACGATCAATAGATAGTATATTTGCAAGCAAGCAAATTTCTTATTATAGAGGAATAGAGTGATTTTAACCTTTATTTTTAACTATGATGAATGTATGTTATGATACTGGTGTACAGGAGTTGTAGCATTTCTTACTGTTCTGAAAAAAACAAGAGCATTGTTTGTAGAAAAAACAAATAGTAAGAGTTATTTTTTAACTTATTGTATAAAAAGAAATTCTATGAAATAGAAGAAAATATATGTTTTATCAATATCACTAATTGCATTATTTAAGTCTCTTCATATTCCTGAATCAACCAGATGCCATTGGGCTACATTGGCATGTGATAGGGTCCAATGGAAATGTTACTGGCGCCCACTCGAGCAAGTCAATGAATAACGGGATTCAAGTGATCAAGTGAAGTGATTTTACCTTCATCTTTTACCTTAGTTGCATTATACAAAATGTAATTATTTTATTCAAAAATATAAATTAGTTTTCTTTGCTTCAGGAAGTTTATTTCTACTTATAGTAACTACAACATTATTGAAGTAAATTGGAACGTAATTACAAAACACTGTTGGCTCTATGCTGTTCAGTTTTTAGAAATCAATACTTTTATAAGTTGAAATACTTACTGCAAACAAAAGAAATTAAAATTTCATTTATTTAAAGAAATAAACACTCATATTTTTACAGAATGGGATTCCCTTTGAATATGTTTTACAACTCTGTTTTATTGTTTTTAATATATCCTTTATTACAAATATATGTTAATGTATATATTCTAAATATTTTGTTTTCTTATCCCTACTCACATACATAAAAAACATTGTGCCTGCAGTATGATAGAGGAACATATTCCATAATATTAATTCAGCTTCTGATAAGACATTGCTTTCCTAAAAGTATTTTACTGTTAAAATTTATCATTATTGCATGATCTTTTATTACATTAGAATTAAGACATATGTAGCAAAAAAGAATGCTAATTTCATTACCATTTTGAATAATTTCTACTGTTATAGCATATAATGACTTCCTGGAAATAATGTGAACTTTTTTGTTTAAATAAAGGTCAATCTTAGCAATACAGGAGGGTCACTTTCAGTGTCAGGAATCAGTCTAAGGACCTAGAATATACTAGGTTAGCATCTGCCCTACCACTTGAACTAGATTTCTAGGTTTGTTTTATTATTTTAGAGAAAGAAATATATATATATATCTTCCATAGTTAGACTAACATCTACTTTGCTGACTAACATCTAATTGACAATCTGGTAAGTTGTCTACTAAATCAATAATAAATGAAAGCTCTATTAGGAATCCCAGAAAATCACTGAAAAACTTACTGATGTAAGACTTTCTGGTCATGAATAATAGGAAGGCTGTATAGCATGCATATAATTAATGTAAATATTAGCACTACTATTTGAAAGAACAGCTAAAGAGTAATGATATTTATTAATACGTTACACACAGACCCTGAAACCTCATTTGGAGAAATAAGTGTCAGATAAGTGCACAATCCATTCTGAAAAATAAAAAAGGGAAGTGAGAAAATATTTATCCTTTTGCAGTTTTACTTATTTTATGAATGAATATTTAAGGAAAAGTAAAATATACAGAACAAAGAGTAAATGATCGGCATAGCAGGTGCAACCTGCAAGTCAGAGACTTCATAGTCCCAAATCTCATGAGGAATTCCAAGAAACTATTGGATAGCATTTTGCTGACTTATTTAATCCAAGGTCCAAAACTCTCTTCTCTAAAGGATATGGAAACTAACTTTTTCTGAGAACACACAAACTTGCATGATTGATTAAAATCTGTCTGCACTATCTCCTTGACAAATAAGTAACTCTAAGAAAGAAAAAGCTCCCCTCTTTCATCTCTTCACTCTACAGACTTTTCTGTCTAGGAATGAAGTTCTGCTGGAAAATTCATTTCAGGCAGATGGTAGGATCATGAGAAAAATCATATGCAAAAATCAAGAAGATACTGAAATTTCCAGAACAACAACATAAAACGTAAACGAAAAATCTTCATAAATCAATGAAGTGCAAATACAAAGCAATTTTGACTATAACTTATCCATTATTTTAACAAAATTCTAAATGCCAACTTTTCATGTTATACAATAATATTTATTTGAAAATTGGTCCCTCTGCTTGTCACTTGTCACTTGTCTCTTCTCTTCCCATTGTTCATTGATTTGCGCGAGTGGGTGCCAGTAACATATTCATTCGTTGGGAATGAGTTCCATTATTGTTATGCCAAAAAGATTATTTTCAGAAACAATATACAACCATCCTAGAGGTACTTCTAAGAAATAATGAAATTATGAAAAATCCTGATTTGCTGTCAGGATGAGAGATTTACTTTCCAAACACTTCTTTCCAGAAATTTACCTTTTTTCATCCAAACAGGTAGTAAAAGTAATTTATGGAATGGGTGTCCTCAGAAAGCTCAGATAAATTTTTTCTCAAAATGATCCAGGGACAATTCTTTTAATGAGTGAATTGCCACCATGGTATGGTGAAGTAAAGCTTCATGAAAACCTAAAGGTCTAGGATGAAACACAGGTTATTTTAAGTTAAAAGCAGTGAAAACCATCAAAATTGAGAAGCTTTTGTCTTTGTCTCAATCTTGTTCAGATTTATGAATTAAAAAAGTTATCACTGTTTGGACATTTTATGATTTAGAACACTGTTCCCTAAAGCGAGAGATACAGTCCTTCTCCTAGCCCTGGTGTTTGCATGAAACGTTCAAGAGAGGGGGACAGTGGTAACCTCTCGGTGCAATTTCAGGGGTAATGGGTGTCCTTTTTTTGACACAGAGAGAACTTTAGAAATATACTGAATGCTTTTTTTTTTTCTGAAAAAGGGGACAGTTTTACAAATAAGTATAGAAGATCTACTCAAAATGAACATAGTTTAAAGGGTATCATGTCTAAGTTTATCCATGAGCATCTCTATCTGATAAACATTCTTTACTCTCAGAGTAAAGGTGAAGATATTCCCTGCCTTTCTTAATGCGCTCAAATTCTTAATAAAAGATGAAACTCCTATCCCTAACCCTTGATCACTTGATCACTTGAATCCCGTTATTCATCGATTTCTCAAGCGGGCACCAGAAACAATTCCATTGGATGCTATCATGTGCCAATATAGCCCAATGGCATCTGGTTGATTCAGGAATATGAAGAGTCTCAAATCTTTCCTTCAGGGTCTTTACAAGGAAATCTGACCATCTTGTAGGTGGGCGGCCACGTGATCTTTTGACATCCCGTGGGATCTAGTCTGTAATGGCTCTAGTCCAGCGGTTGTCTCCAAATCGCATTACATGTCCAGCCCATCTGATTTTCGATGCCTTGGCAAACGAGACAGCATCCCTGATTCTGGAATAGGGATAGAGGTCAGAACTCCGGATTCCTTCTCTCTCACTTGAGTGAGGCGTGATATTCCAAGCATAGCTCTTTCAATTCCTCTCTGGGAGAACTGAATAGCATTCTCATCCTGCTTTAGTAGGGCCCAGGTCTCTGAGGCATATGTTAATGCAGGGAGAATGGTGGAGTCAAGGAGATGTGCCCCGGAACCGGAGGTCCTTTGTCCTTTCAGCTATTTCTTCGATGCCTTTGAAGGCATTCCATGCCACTCTCTTCCTCCCTGCGCAGCTCAGGTTTTAGGTCATTCATCATGTTGATTTATCGACCTAGGTACATATAACTGTTGTATTCAGAGATGTTTGTTCCATTGAGAGTGAATGGGGCCTCTGGAACTAGTTGAGCTTGGATACCGTGTGGATATGGTCGATTGTGCTGAATCCTTTCCGGAAGCCTGCTTGCTCACATGGTTGTCCTTCATCTAGTGTTCTGCTAATCCTGTTCAGGATGACTCGTGTAAACAGCTTGTAAATGACAGACAACAGGCAGATGGGGCGATAGTTGCCGATGTCATGAATGTCTCCCTTCATGAACAGTAGAACTGTCCTGCTGGTTTTCCATTGGGAGGGCACCGTGCATTCGGACAGGTCGCGTGTGAAGAGCTGAGCTAGTGTATTGATGAGTACCGATGGCAGATTCTTCAGGTGTTCAGGTCTGACTTTACCTGGGTCTGGTGCTGTTCCCTTCTTTTACCGACGAGATGGCATGTCGGATTTCAGATGGGAGAACGTTGGGAATGACATATTCATCCCGTGGAATTTGGTATGTGGGCAGGTGGATGTGGCTATCAAAGAGATTTTAGTAGAAGTCATGGATAAACTTCTCCATTGCCTTTCTGGAAGATGTGATAGATCCATCAGGGCGTCGGAGGGCAGTGATCTTGGTCTTATAGTTGGCAATGGACAGGCGGGCAGTGCGAATGCTTTTTCCGGCTTCTGCTTCATCTTCCAGTATTTCTGCTCTTCTGTCTTTGAGGTCTTCTTTTCGCTTCTCTGCACTGTTTAGCAAGCTTAGACGTTAGGATTTGGTCTCCTGAGGCTTGTGCCTTGACATGTTGGCCAATGAGCTCAAGTGTTTCTGAAGACAGGCATCCTTTGGTGTCTTTCTCTCTCTCGGCATTCTTCACACAATCATGGAGGTGCTGATCCAGTCTGTTGTATTCTTCATCGATGTCGCCAATGATGGATCTTCCCATGTTGTTGTAATGGTGCCAAAGAGTTCCCAGTTGGTGCTCGTTCTGGGAGTTCTCTTCTTAAACTTTGCAGCCTTTTCTCCCTGTTGTGGGAAGTAGAATTTTGCACGAAGGAGACGGTGGTCCGATCCTGTTTGAAATTAGGGGGACGACAGTTACATCGGGTCAGACAAAACCGTCGATTGAAGATGATGTGGTCAATTTCATTGTGGAACTGTCCTCCAGGAGATTCCCATGTCCAATGTTTCACTTCAGCTTTCTGGAACTGTGAGTTCCCATGAATGGTCTTGGTGGACATGATGACCTCAGAGAGTCTCTCACCCTGTTCGTTCCATTTTAGGCCATGGGTCCCGATGTGGAGTTCTTCAGCCGATCTTCTCGGTCCTATCTTGGCATTAAAATCACCGACTATGATCTTGTAGAAGGTGTGATCTTTTTTATAGAACTCCTCCAATTCCATGTAGAATTTCTCAGTTTCATCTTCTTTGTATGTGGATGTTGGTGCGTAGACAATGGAGATAGAAATTGCTGGCAGTGGGCCTCATCTCTTCAAGTGTAATCGTCCTATTCGGTGTGTTAGGCATTCAAATGAATCAATGTTGACGGCCATGTTCGTGTTGACAAGGACACCAACGCCACCGATGCCTCTTTCTTTGCATGTTCCAAGGAACAATTCTTCTCCGGTGTCAAATACAGCATGATACAACTGACGCCTCCTCGTCTCAGTGAGTCCAATGATGTCGTGACTTGATCTTTTTTGCTTGCAGCATCAGATCCTCAATATATGCTTCCGATGCCAGTGTACATGCAGTGAAAGTACAGACAGTCATTTTAGTCCTTCATTTTAGTCCTTCTTGGCAGCCTAGGATGGCCATGTAATTTTGTCAGGCACTGCTTGTTTGCCTTTCTTACTGCTGCCATATTAAGGGCTCT
Source organism: Cryptotis parvus (assembly GCA_021461705.1). NCBI lineage: Eukaryota > Metazoa > Chordata > Mammalia > Eulipotyphla > Soricidae > Cryptotis > Cryptotis parvus. The sequence goes on along the minus strand of JAJIBD010034456.1, from coordinate 13,998 downwards.
TTCGGGGTCAGGAAAATAAGCATTTCTGTTACTGTATTTGGCTTATCGAACACACATCAGACAGTTTGCCAGGTTCTGCCATGCGGGCGCTATATTCTCATTACTTTGAGGGGCTTTCTCAGAGGGGTGGGTTGAATATTTAAGGTAATTTGGAGGTAAATCGCGTGGCAACGGGAAGCTGGTTTCTGCTCTGCCGGGTGTACCTGTGTCTTAGGCTCAAGCATTCCTGCGCTTGAAATACTCTCCTCTGAAGGGAGGGTCTCTGCTTGGTGGGTCCTTGTAGGCTGGGTTTCTGACAAGCCAGGCTGGAGACTGCGGCCTTGAGACTGGATTAGTCTGCTGGGTGGAGATCTTACCTGCTGCAGAGAGTGGATTGTGAAGATCGCTGCCAGCAAGGTGTGGGTGTTTCTCTGGGCTCCTCCGAGGCTCCATCGGGATGGTGCCTACCCTAATTTGACCTACCGTAATTTATTTAAAATGAATTGCCATGAAAATTCTCTGAATCAAATTAAGTGGATTTTCCCTTTTCTAACGATCTACAATTTTTTGATTATTCATTCAGTCTGGAAGAACTCAGAAAGGTCGGAAACCTTTTCTTTTCTCTGAAATATTAATAATAATTGAAAAGTAAGCTACATTGAGGTTTGCAGAAAAAAATTAAGTATGTTATAAGAGCTGGAGACACTATATAAACTGGATAAAAGTCAGTATCTCATTGGTCTAGCTGGAGTTTTGTACATCAGTGTCAAAGGTTGACTCTCCAGTCGAGCTTTTCCTCCTGCCTCTATTCTAGTCCATTTTTCATTTTCGGGAGGTAAGTTTGTGGGAAGTCAGTGTTGGGGAACACTGCAGGGGTTCCTGACAGTGTCAGGTCAGAGGTTCTCTTCTACCTCCAAGGACGCCGGAGAACAGATGCAAACTCAGGAGTCCGGTGCAGTTCCAAAAATAGCTTTTAATAGTACAAAAGTACAAAAGTACAAAAGCTCTTCCACAGCACTCCAATATAATGAACAAACTCTAGCTCTGGTCCAAACATAGACCATACAAAAGAGCCTAAGTCTCTCACCAAAAAAGAGAGGATCTCACCCGAGCTGAGTCCTACTCAGAAGAAGGAGCAAAAAGGCCAAAGAGTAAAAAACCAAAAAGCAAAAGGCTGAGGAGCCAAAAGCCACAGTAGCAAAAGCCGAAAGCTAAAACGCCCTAAGGTGAAAGGTCCTCAAGTCAGTCCCCTTATATACACCAAAGTAATCCATTCGGGAGGGTCATGTCAACAAAGAACTCTAAACAGAGTGTAATGCCACACCCTATTGCAGGTATAAACAAAGGTTATGCCAAGGTCTAATCCTTTCTACCAAGATTATCTCATCTGTAAAACATTGGAGAGAGGGGGCTGGTATAAAGTAATACATCTTAACTTCATGAGCTTCATGCAATCTAGATGGTACTCACAAGATCCTTCTTATTATTAACTGCAACAGGGTGATTCTGAATATCTTGTTCTTGTGTACTGAAAGGGTCACACTTGCCTGCTTAGAGCAAACTAGTATGATCCTTCCTATAGTCTTCCTATAATCTCAGCGTAGCCAGGGTGGTAGTCTCCTGGTAAATTCTAACTGTCCCACGCTGGGTGCAGTGGGTAAAAAGAGGAGCTGTGCCCAATCTACAAAACATAGAAGTCTTAGTAGATGTATAAGTCAGAAGTTATTCAATCAAGGTGACTTCTGTAACTGCCACACCCTCTAGCAGTGTTTACATAGAAGAGAGGTCTCATTAGAATGAACCTTGGCTTAAATAAGATTAAGCTGGGAGTGGGCAAAACAACAAAGCTCCCAGGTTAGCTAAACCTGTCCTCCAACAGGTCAGGATGGATAGAGCATGTCAGATCAGTGCCGATGCGGAAGTACTGCCAACAAAAGCACCCATCAAGCTGTCCTGAATCTTTAAGCACCTTTTGGGTATGGGAAACTTTCCTGTGCCTGTAGTTTTAGTGAAGCTGTTATCCAGTTTGAAAGAGGAACAAAACTTACAACAGGAACATAAGTGAGTCTCAATCACAAACTGGAGTTTAAATCTATATTTTAGTTTCACAAAAAAAAATTCAGGAGGAGAGAGTATAATAAAAATATTTTGAGGGAGAACGCCATTCTAAAAAAGAATGTGTGTAGGGGTAGGGAGAGGGAGAGGTTTGATAAAGAATATTCACCCATGAAAGAAGAATCAGGCTTTCGTAGACTGTTGGGGTCCCAACAACACCAGGAAATGATTTCCCTTCTACCTCCGAAGCCAACAGGGAATGGAAGAAAACTCAGAAATCCGGCATAGTTTTAAAAGACTACTATCACAGGTTCTGATATATAATCCAAGAACAAGAAAAACCCTAGTCGCTGGGTTCCTGGCTGGGTCCCGGCCATGAGTAGGCCAAGATGGCTGCCACAACGTGTTGAAGCCCAACAGAGAATGGAGAGGATGGAGGGAGGAAAACACCAAGGGAAGCCAAACTGGCAAAAGGTCCCTTCTTTTTTTCTAGCTTCTTTTATATATATAAGTCCACCAAAATCGTCCAGCCCAGCCCATCATAGTTTGGGCTATCTAGAGATGAAGTCAGGTAAATGACCCTTTTGAAATGTAGATCTTTATGTGGGCCTTTGGCTCAAGCTTCACAAAAGTCGATGCTTGTTTCCAGAGGCAAAATCTCCCCTACTAGAGTGAGTAGGGGCTGCATCTCTGAACCAGAAAGTAGTTCAGAATGTAATTTGTAGAAAATGGCTTTAATACCTTTTTCATGAATATATAGCTAGCAGATTCCAGACTCTGGATCCCAATAAGGTCCAAAATCCATCAGAATATTTCACGTTGGCATTACCTTTTAGAATCAGAGACATGGTACTTTGCCTGGAGGTGCACTGGCATGTCTCTGAACTAGGAAAAATTGGTTACATTACGGTTGATCCAGCATAGCCAAGTACTCTTGGAATATCTACATGTATGTCCCACACAGAGACCCATGGGAACAGAATATTGATCTGAGGCAAGCAAGATACATTATAAAATATTTATGCCATATAAAATTATGAAACCAATCCAATTCTGCCTGAACTCCCATTGTGTCTGCTCCAAAGGGTCCCCCAAGTCAGGGACCAGCTCTCCACATAAGCTAAGTGTAGCTGGAGGCTAAGGCTCTGTAAAGCCTGTCACCCAATACCAGGCAACACTAGAGTACTGCAAAACAAAATGAAAATGGCACACCCCCGCCTGAGATGCTGGAGACTAGAGTTAGTTTGCATGGGCCTTTTCCAAACCTGGTACCCTGCGTGCAGATATTGAAGCAAATCCAGTGAAATCGGGAGCTGAATTTAATATTAGGAATTATAAAATATGTCTGGACAAGATGTCCGAAAATTTTGAGTCTGTTCACTTTTATCTATTCCTGAAGGCTAGCAGGGTAGGAAACCTTGATCCAATATTATATTTGTACTCACAGTGGAAGTGGATGTTAGGGAATCAGCCCCTGAATGAATTTATTAATCGCTCTTACACCCACCAGCTTACAACCCACCTTTCCTACAATATCCTTTCCTACTCTATTGCTCTATAAAAAACAAACAAAAAACCCCTGTGTGTGTGAGAAAGAGAGAAAGAGAGAGGGGGAGGGAGGGAGGGAGGGAGAGAGAGAGAGAGAGAGAAGAGAGAGAGAAAAAAGAGAGAGATAGTATATGAGGTAAGGCAGTTCCCTGCATATTCCAAGCTCCAATCTTGCTTGCATGCAGCATGCAGTCACTTAGCTGGTGACCTCATTTAATTCTTAGAACTACATATTAATTTCTGAACCCTACGTCCTGAGTAGAACCCTGAATACCAGTTGATATGACTGTGCCCCCCCCCACACACACACACACACTCTCCGTCAAGGTATTTGTTGTGAGAACCTAAGCCTGCATCTTCCAATCTGCTGGCCTGTTTTCAATAAAGCTTTCTCTGAACTTGTTACTTTGACTCTTGTTTGGCCTCATAGTGCAAAGCAGTGATCCTTTACCTTTACAATTACAGTTCATAGCCCTGGGTGTTATTAAAGACTTTTCAGAGTCTTATCAGAGTATTTGTTTCTATGGACTTGTCTCGCGAGGGCATGCATCTGGACTGGAGTTTCAGACTGGTTTCAAGTCTGTGTTGGGTCTCATCTTCCATCTTGGGCCTAGGGATAAGGCATGGTGGCATGACTCCTTCCTCCTCCTCAGATGACGTCTTGTTTTTATGAATCCTTAAAAGTAATTGACAGAAGGTCACCTTGACTGCCTATGTCAATCTTAACATTGGAATAAATTTTATTTTCTTTCTGCTTTAGACAAAGATCATGTATAATTAGTTTACAGTATAAATTGTTTTAAAAACAATGTAGAGAAATAATAAATTAACAGAATAGAAACTAGATGATCAGAAACAGGAATGATGCAGGTGGCTTATTATTATATTTTTAATTTATACTTGCATTTAGTTTTTAATTGTTGCTAAAAAGAGGTACCTTTACCAGGCAGATCTCTTGTAAATGCTAAAGGAAACTTTAGATGGTAGGGGTTGATCTCACGATATTTTTTTTGGACAAAGAGCTTATTTCATAGGAATTTCTCTCAAGAATAGGTAGGGATGGTTAAAGAGTATTTTTTAAAACAGCATTTGCAAAGAAGAATATGTTTCTGTAAGGATATTTTCCTCCTTGTAAGAAGACTTAATCTTAACTGTTTTAAGTGAGAGGCTAAAATTTCATCTTTGTTTACAGTTCCTTCCCTGGATTCTCTCCAAATTGGTATTCCTTTTTCTCTTTCCTAGTGTCCTTTGTAGAATTTCAGAGAGTAACTGAAGCCACATGTGTACAAGATGACTTCCCTTGCTTTCTGAGAAAACTTTTGACTTGAAAAAATTCAAAAACTTTAGGTTCAGGTCATTGCAAGTACTAACAGAGGAGGGAGAATTCCTATTAGTAAGAGAGAAGAGACAGCTCTTAATTTTTCTATAAACTCAACTGCTATTTCTGGCCTGTCTTTTGAACTACGATTTATGGAGCAGACTTTAAAACAGCTAACTTTAATCTGTTCCGAAATTTATTTGGGAAATAAAGGGAGATAATGGAAGAGAGAGAGAAATAGAGAGAGAGAGAGAGAGAGAGAGAGAATAGAGGGATGAGAGGATGTGAGGACCGTTTTCCCCAAGTTACAGAATACTCCTAAGGTAAGAAAGTTTACATTTCAGTCAGATGGCACCCAAAGACTCAAGGAAAGCTTAGAAAGCCCACATGCCAAAAACAGATCTCTGTGTGCCAAGTTATTTTATAAAGAGTTTTACCAAACTGCCCCTTTTCAGGTTAAGGGAGAGAGAGCTGAGAGCTTGGAGCAATCTTTTGATGGTCTTTTGATATTTTTCCCAGGACCTTTGCTCCAGAGATAGCCCCTCTCTTCCCAGGGATCCAGCATCTCCCCTCTCACAAAGTACATCCTTGCACCTGCCCTGGAATTTGGCATCTCAATGACTTTCTGAGCTCCAGAGATTGTTCTTCTTTGTTAGAGGCTTCTATCCCTTTGGGCTGGTTTGAGGTGACAGGCAATACATTCTTTGGCATACATTACCAGGTTGCCCTCTATTTCTATTTGTAACAATATGGATCAAATGTTGTAAGTAATCAATGAAACACATAATAGAAAATAAGCATCTGCAAATAAACATTAGCAAAGAGACATCCTAAATAAAAATTGTCGAACTAAAATTCAGTGCATGAAAATAATTGATTAATTTTGTTTAAACAATAAAGAGAAGGGGGTCAGGGCGATAGCCCAGTGGGTAGGGCGTTTGCCTTGCACGCGCGGCCTGTGCCGGCCTGGGTTCGATCCCGGCATCCCATATGGTCCCCTCGAGCACCGCCAGGAGTAATTCCTGAGTGCAGAACCAGGAGTAACCCCTGAGCATCGCCGGGTGTAACCCAAAAAGCAAAAAATAAAAAAAAAAAAAAAAAATAAAAAAATAAACAATAAAGAGAAGAAATAAAAAGCTAAGAAATAGAAAAGCAGTGGTAAAGTGATAATCATAAATTGAATAATTAGATATTAAATGAGTTATAAGCTACAGTTAAAGAGGTTTTCACTATATATATAAAATATATTTATATTTTTATAAGTACTTCTTGGCATACATATATATGCATATAAATATACATATATATGTCAAGGAATAACCATTGAAATATACATATTTCTGTACATGTATACGATGTCTATATACATACATGTTTATTTGTACTCATACATATGTGTATATAGGCATATAGGAAATATAGATATATGTGTATTTTATATATATATGCTGTTGGAGGACATGTTTAGCTAATCTGGGAGTTTTGTTGTTTTGCTCACTCCCAGCTTAATCTTATTTAAGCCAATGTTCATTCTAATGAGATCTCTCTTCTATGTAAACACTTCTAGAGGGTGTGGCAGTTACAGAAGTCACCTTGATTGAATAACTTCTGACTTATACATCTACTAAGACTTCTATGTTTTCTACATTGGGCACAGCTCCTCTTTATACCCACTGCACCCAACGTGGGACAGTTAGAATTTACCAGGAGACTACCACCCTGGCTACGCTGAGACTAAAGGTAGACTATAGGAAGGATCATACTAGTTTGCTCTAAGCAGGCGAGTATGACCCTTTCAGTACATGAGAACAAGATACTCAGAATCACCCTGGTGCAGATAATAATAAGGACCTTGTGGGTACCATCTAGATTACATGAAGCTCATGAAGTTAAGATGTATTACTTTATATCAGCCCCCTCTCTCTTCAGTGTTTTACATAAGAGATAATCTCGGGATTAGTCCTTGGTGTAACCTTTGTTTATACCTACAATAGGGTGTGGCACTACACTCTGTTTAGGGTTCTTTGTTGGCATGACAACCTCCCGATTGGGTTACTTTGGTGTATATAAGGGGCTGACTTGAGGCCCCTTCACCTTTTGCCTTTTGGTTCCCTCAGCCTTCAGCTTTTGGCTCCTGCGGCTTTTGGCTTTTGGCTTTTGGCCTTTTGCTCTTTGGCCTTTTACTCCTTCTTCTGAGTAGGACTCAGCTCGGGTGAGATCCTTTCTCTTTGGTGGGAGACTTAGGCTCTTTTGTATGGTCTAAGTTCGGATCAGAACTAGAGTTTGCTCATTATATTGGAGTGCTGTGGAAGAGCTTTTGTACTATTAAAAGCCATTTTTGGAACTGCACCGGATTCGTGAGTTTTCATCTGTTCTCCCGGCGTCCTCGGAGGTAGAAGACAACCTCTATCCTGACACTGTCGGGGACCCCCGGGCGTTCCCGACAATATGCCAAGGAGTAACTATAAAATTCTTGTAATACTTATGATTCTTTTTTATATGTGACAAACAAGACTTGCTCTTTGTTTTTCTTTATGCTCTAGAGTTTTGGTTTGCTTTTGTCCATTGTGTTATACCTGTTTTCTTGAAACATGCAACACAATTTGAAAAGCAGATAGTCCTTTACTTTAAACCTAGTAGTTTATTTTAATCTTAATTGTGCCTTAAATTCTAATAAACAACCATCTTTCCACATTATAATATGAATTAGAGTTTATGATTTGAGTTGAGTCCCACAGAATAGGAAAACCCTGACTATTATATTGAAATGCATTTTAGAAACAAATGATTTTCATAAAGGACTTACAAATTTGCTTTGACTTCAAGCATGTTAATGACTTATAATCTTATAACAGATTTATAATCTATAAAGTTATAAATCAATATAATCAATCAATATTTTATACGTGCTGCTTTAAACTATTGAGGCGCATCTCCCTTAGCTGCCACCATGTTGATTCCCCCTCCGTCCCTACTCTTCAGAATCACAAAGTAAACCTCCTAATAGATGCAAGTTAAGCAGCTGAAACTCCTGGGCCCAGGAGTTCCCACCTAAAAACTCTGTGGAACTCTTGGGAGGACTCACGCCAAGTCTCTGCCTTGCCACAGCCCCATCTGCTGCAACACACTCCATACTGCCGCCACTAACAGCTTAACTCCACGAATCATCTCTGAAGGCTCTTCAGTTCTATAGATCCTGAAGTTTCTGCATTGACAGTAGGAGAAATTTCAGTAGGATCACACCAAATTGGACGAGAGAGTAACAGAGAAGCCAACTAGACTAATCAAACAAAAAAGAATAACAGAGAAAGTTCAGCTAGTGAGGAACAGTTTAGTAGATATTCAGCAGTGAATAACAAACTCGTTGTGAGAAACAATTTTCACAACTTTTCTTTTGCTGAAGTGTTTTTTGACAATTCCCTTAGCCATTTGGTTTTAACAAGCCCTAACACCGTACTGTGTGCCTGCAAAGGGAACAGGCTTTTACTCGGTTGGGAAAATGAGGACCATGGTGGAGAAAAGCTGAATGGGATTGATGTTGGAACATCAAATGCAAATAACAATTGCATTATGAACAACTTTATAACTAAGGTGTTTAAATGAAAATAAGTAAATAAATAACCTTATTTGACAGTAACTATGCCTCAAGGGATAAAGTGTTAATGAAGATTAGTTTTAGGAAAATAATAATATTCACATAAATATATGTATTTTCAGAACATATGTGTCATAGGTTTTTAATATGTCTTAAGGTTTATATTCCTTGTCAAAGATTATACTAAATGAAATATACTTTTTTGTTTATTTCTTTGGGGAAGCATTTAAAGAGAGGGAGCTGGGCCATACTCACATATCCACAAGTCTTACTACTAGCTCTGTACTCCAGGGTCACTCCCGACAGTGCTCCAGGAACCATACTTGGTGCCCAGGATTGAACTGGGATCAGCAATATACTAAGCAAATGCCTTATTTCTTGATCCTCTTCATGTTATGGCAATTCTTTTCAGTTAGCATAAGATGGGGTTATCTCTTTCTCATCCAGATAATGTCATTGCTATTCCTATTTTTCATGAGTCAAAAACATATTTTGTGCCTACGGATCTTCACACTTAAAATTTATTAAAGTGTAGTAAATTGTTTCACCTTTAAAATAGTGACACCACCTTAATTTATAAATGTACTCTCAATTATTATTATAAACATTAATGGTTGTTTTCAGGCAATAATGCTGATTTCTTCAGATAAAACATTTTAGCTTCTCCACAAATACTTGCTTACCAAAAGTGGGAAAATTATGCATTCATAGATTTCTTTCCTGTAGGTATAAAAGTCACTTCACATATATATATATTTATTCATATATATTTATATATACACATATATAAAGTGCCTTATATGTGTCTTTATATATGTATATATACATATACATATAAAATATAAAATTGTACAGAAGTCTTCTCTGGCTTAGGTGAAAGCTCATTTTTAGCAGAAGTAATGAAAAATAATAATGATATCATAATTATTATATTTATAAAAGTGAAAAGAACAATGTACTTTAGAAAAATATAAGAGCTATTGCAGTTCACCTCTGATCCTGACCATTTACAACTTATGTTCCCTCAGTCCTACCTTTAATTGTTATAATCATCCGAGAATTATAGATCATAGTATTCATTTAATCTTTCTAGGGCTATATCAGTGAAGATGTGGTGCCAGAATAGCAGATTGCCTATTCTTGGACATAAAATTGGGTATTTTAGGGTATTTGCAAGCAGAGGTAAATGAAAATAGTTTTTACTTTAAAGGACATAATTCAATGAGTCACTTATGTTCCTCTTTGTGTCTCTTCTTAGCATAATGAGTTCTATTAATACATCTATTTTGATTATTTGCCAAAAGGCAAATATTACATAAGTGCTTATGATGAACATCTGTGTAGGAGGAAATTTTTGACCTCAAGAAATTTTATACCACTAAAGTAAAGTAAAATATGATGAATAAGATAAAGTGTTAATGAGAAAAATGCTGCATATAGGAAGAAGTTCAGCAAATAATCAGAATAAGCTATCTATTAAAGACTCTAGAACATGCTGTGTAGTTACATTTTTTATATTCATGGCTTACTAGAATACAGAATAAATAATTTCATTAGTTAATTCTATTATATCTTGCTGCCAAAAACACTAAAAATGCAAGGTGTTAAGCTACCAGGGAGCATTCTTTTTTTACTTTTATTAATATTTTATTTTTATTAATTTTTAAAAAATGTTTTTACTATACCACCATGAGATATACAATTAAAAAGATGTTCATCTTTGGGTTTCGATCATACAGTGTTCCAGAACCCATCCTTCCAACAGTTCCTATTTCCCACCACCAATGTCCCTTGATTACCTCCTCTATCCCCAGCCTGCCTCTATGGAAGGCAGTTAGACTCTTCTCTGTCTCTGTCTCTGACTCTGTCTCTGTCTCTGTGTCTCTCTCTCTAAATTCTCTTACACATTTTGGCTTTCAAAACATATATTTATAGGCTATCATGTATATTCCTTTGCCTATATTCAACTCAGTTTCAGGCTGGTATTCTCATGCTCAACAATTATTAGTACGCTGTTCCTTTCTGTGTCTTACCTAACCTCGACTCCAACACACTTGCAGTAGATTCCACCCAATGAGAAGACATCCTGATCCATGTTTGCCTGGCCTGGGTATTAATATCATATTATATTATATTTTTATATCCTGCATATAAATGCAGCCATTCTATACCTGTACTATTCCCTCTGGCTAATTTCACTCAGCATGAAACTCTCCATATGTAAATCCATTTATAGGCAAATTTCATAACTTCGTTTTCTTAGTGGCTGCATAGTATTCCATTATGTAGATGTACCAAAGTTTCTTTATCCATGCATCTGTTCTTGGGCATTCTGGTTGTTTCCAGTTTCTGGCTATTGTGAATAGTGTTGCTATGAACATAGAAATGTATATGGTGTTTCTTCTCTATGCTTTTGGCCTCCCAGGGTATATTGCCAGGTGTGTTATGGCTGGGTCAAATGGGACCTCAATTTCTAGTTTTTGGAGGAATGTCCATATTGACTTCCAAAAAGGCTGTACCAGTTTACATACCGACCCGACAATGGATGACAGACCATTTCTCCCAGCATCCATTTTCTAAAGTTCCCTTTCTACTTTTTAGTTATTTGTATATAGGATAGCCATTTACTTTTGGGTATTGATTTTGTATGTTGCCTCTGTACTCTAGTTATCTATTGTTTCTAGGAGCTTTTGGTAGAAAGTTTAGTATTTTCTAGGTACAATATCATGTCATATGCAAATAGTGATAACTTGATTTCTTCCTTGCTTATCTGGATGTCCAAAATATCCTTTTTTTTCTCTGATGGCATGGCAAGTGCTTACAGTTCCAGTTATATGTTGAATAGACATAGTGAGAGTGGTCAACCCTGTCTTGTTCCCGATATTAGAAGGAAGGTTTTCAGGTTTTCTCCATTGAGAATGATATTCACTGTTGACTTTTGGTAGATAGCTTTGACTCTATTGAGGAAGTTTCTTTCAATTCCCATTTTATGGAGGGTTTTTATCATGCACAGGTTTTGGAACTTGTCAAATGCTTTCCTTGCATCTATTGATATGATAATATGGTTTTTATTTTTTTTCTCTTATTGATGCGATGTATTATGTTAATTGACTTGCAAATGTTGAACCATCCTTGCATTCCATGGATGAATCCTACTTTATCATGTTTTATAACATTTTTGATGAGTTTTTGTATTCTTTTTTGCTAGTATTTTGTTGAAAATTTTAGCATTTGTGTTCATCACAGATGAACATCAGGGAAATTGTTCTGTAGTTTTCTTATTTTTTTTTTGGTGATATCTCTGTCTTCTTTGGGTATCAGGGGTGATATCTTCCTCATAGAAGCTATTTGGGAGTGTTCCTGTTTCTTCTATTTCCGGAAGAGCTTGAAAAAGGACTGGCAGAGGTTCTCCTTAAAGATTTGGAAGAATTCACTAGTGAATCCATCTGCACCTGGGATTTTGTGTTTGAGCAGACATTTAATTACTGTTTCCATTTAATTACTGTTTCAATCTGATGGATCTATCACATCTTCCAGAAAGGCAATGGAGAAGATTATCCAGGACTTCTACTCAAATCTTTTTGATAGCCACATCCACCTGCCCACATACCAAATTCCACAGGATGGATACGTCATTCCCAACGTTCTCCCTTCTGAAATAAGACATGCCATCTCATCGGTAAAGAAGGGAACAGCACCAGGCCCAGACAAAGTCAGACCCGAACATCTGAAGAATCTGCCATCGGTGCTCATCAATACACTAGCTCGGCTCTTCACCCGCTACCTGTCTGAATGCAAGGTGCCCTCCCAATGGAAAACCAGCAGGACAGTTCTACTGTTCAAGAAGGGAGGGCATTCATGACATCGGCAACTATTGCCCCATCTGCCTGTTGTCTGTCATCTACAAGCTGTTTACACGAGTCATCCTGAACAGGATTAGCAGAACACTAGGGCGAAGGTCAACCATGCGAGCAAGCAGGTTTCCGGAAAGGATTCAGCACAATCGACCATATCCACACAGTAACCAAGCTCATTGAGGTTTGTAAGGAGTACAAGATGCCACTCTGTCTCACGTTCATTGATTTACAGAAAGCCTTTGATTCTGTGGAGACTGAAGCAGTCATCGAAGCCCTAGTCAAACAGGGTGTTCAAACCCAATACATCAAGATCCTTCGTGAGCTGTATTATGGATTCACCACCAGGATCTCACCATTCTACAAAGAAGTGATCATTGATGTCAAAAGAGGGGGTTCGACAGGGTGATACCATCTCACCAAAACTCTTCAGTGCCACCCTCGAGAACATCATGAGACAATTAGAATGGGAAGGAATGGGAGTGAAGATAAATGGTCGGCAACTACACCACCTCCGCTTCGCTGATGACATCGTTCTAATAACACCAAAGCATTAGCCAAGCGGCACAAATGCTGGCTGACTTTGACCGAGAATGTGGAAAGGTAGGTCTACAGCTGAATCTGAAGAAAACTATGTTCATGAGAAATGAACTAGTTCCAGAGGCCCCATTCTCTCTCCAATGGAACAAACATCTCTGAATGCAGCAGTTATGTGTACCTAGGTCGAGAAGTCAACATGATGAATGACCTAAAACCTGAGCTGCGCAGGGGAGGAAGAGAGCGGCATGGAATGCCTTCAAAGGCATCGAAGAAATAGCTACAAGGACAAAGAACCTCCGGCTCCGGGCACATCTCTTCGACTCCACCGTTCTCCCTGCATTAACATACGCCTCAGAGACCTGGGCCCTATGAAAGCAGGATGAGAATGCTATTCGGGTCTCCCAGAGAGGCATCGAAAGAGCTATGCTTGGAATATCACGTCTCACTCAAGTGAGAGAAGGAATCCGGAGTTCTGACCTCCGTCGCTATTCCAGAATCAGGGGCGCTGTCTCGTTTGCCAAGGCATCGGAAAATCAGATGGGCTGGACATGTAATGCGATTTGGAGACAACCGCTGGACTAGAGCCGTTACCGACTGGATCCCACGGGATGTCAAAAGATCACGTGGCCGCCCACCTACAAGATGGTCAGACTTCCTTGTTAAGACCCTGAAGGAACAGTTTGAGGCTCTTCATATTCCAGAATCAACCAGATGCCATTGGGCTACATTGGCACGTGATAGGGTCCAATGGAAATGTTACTGGCGCCCGCTCGAGCAAATCGATGAGTTAAAGGGATTCAAGTGATCAAGTGAAGTGATTCAATTTCCTCAATGGTGATAGCCTTATTCAGGTATTGCAGGTCTTCTTGTTTCAGCCATGGGGGTCATAGGGGCTTCATGAATCTTTTTGTTTCTTCCAAGTTCTTCCACGTTCTCTTGTTTCGTTGGCATTCATACTCTCAAAGTAATCTCTGATGATCCTTTCAATTTTGTGGTTTCTGTTATGATGTCTTCTTTTCATATTAAGCACCATGTTCTATATTCCTCTGGGCCCAGTGTTACCTAAAAATTAACAAAGTTAGTACATTATTCTCAGATTTATATTTATT
>JAJIBD010034455.1:0-13886 GCA_021461705.1 Cryptotis parvus | reverse complement strand
GGGTTCTCTGACAGTGTCAGGTCAGAGGTTCTCTTCTACCTCTATAGGACGCGCGGGAGAACAGATGCAAACCCTCAGGGAGTCCTGGTGTGCAGTTCCAAAATAGGCTTTTAAATAGTACAAAAGTACAAAAGTACAAAAAAGCTCTTCCACAGCACTCAACAATAATGAAATAAATCCCCTAGCTCTGGTCCAAACATAGATCTCAAGGCCAAAAAGCCAAGTCTTCACCTCCTCAAAAAAAAAGAGAGGATCTCACCCGAGCTGAGTCCTACTCAGAAGAAGTGAGCAAAAAGGCCAAAGAGTAAAAAAACCAAAAGCAAAAGGCTGAGGAGCCAAAGCCACAGTAGCAAAAGCCGAAAGCTAAAAACGCCTAAGGTGAAAGTGTCCGGAGTCACGTCCCCCCTAGTTATATACACCCAAGCTAAAGTAATCCATTCGAGGGTCAGGTGTCAACAAAGAACTCTAAACAGAGTGTAATGCCACACCCTATTGCAGGTATGCTAAACAAAAAGGTTGGTGCCAAGGTCTAAATCCTTTCTACCAAGATTATCTCATCTGTAAAACATTGGAGAGAGGGGCTGGTATAAAAAGTAATACATCTTTAATCCCATGAGCTTCTATGCACCCTAGGGATGGTACTCCACAAGATCCTTCTTATTATTAACTGCAACAGGGGCATTCTGAATATCTTGTTCTTGTATTTGGAAAGGGTCAAAGCAATGCCTGTCGCTAGAGCAAACTAGTATGATCCTTCCTGCGGCCTCCCCATTCCCCATAGCGTAGTCAGGTGGTAGTCTCCCTGGTACCTGGTCCCACGCTGGTTGCAGGTGGGTAAAAAGAGGAGCTCAGGGCCCAATCTACAAAACAAGGTAGAAGTCTTAGTGGATATAAGTCAGAAGATCAATCAAGGTGACTTCTGTAATCAAAGCTACACCCTCTAGTGCAGAAAGCTTTAGGCATAGAAGCAGGTCTCATTAGAATGAACCTTGGCTTAAATAAGATTAAGCTGGGAGTGGGCAAAACAACAAAGCCCTCAGGGTTAAGCAAACCCTGTCCTCCAACAGGTCGTAGGATGGATAGAGCATGTCGGGATCAGTGCCTAAATGCGTGAAGTGTTAGTCAGTTAACAAAAGCACCTCATACATCAAGCTGTCCCGGAATCTTTAAGCACCTTTTGGGTGCATGGGAAACTTCTCTCCTGTGCCTGTGGTTGCGTGAAAGTGAAGCCGTTATCCAGTTTTGAAAAAGAGGAACAAAACTTACAAATAGGAACATAAGTGAGTCTCAATCTACAAACTGGAGTTTAAATCTATATTTTAGTTTCCCAAAAAATTCTCAGGGAGGAGAGAGTATAATAAAAATATTTTGAGGGGAGAACGCTCTCATTCTAAAAAGAATGTGTGTAGGGGTAGGGGAGAGGGAGAGGTTTGATAAAGAATATTCACCCATAAAAGAAGAATCAGGCTTTCGTGAGATCAAGTTGGGGTCCCAACAACACCAGGAAATGATTTCCTTCTACCCCTCAAGCCAACAGGGAAAATGGAAGAAAACTCAGAAACTGCATAGTTTTAAAAGACTACTATCACAGGTTCTTGATATATAATCCAAGAACAAAACTCCTAGTCGCTGGGTTCCTGGCTGGTTCCCGCCATGAGTAGGCTTGGCAGATACTGCCAGCGAACGCAGCAGAAAGCCCAACAGAGAGCTGTGAGAGGATGGAGGGAGGGAAAGCACCCACCTCAAGGGAAGCCTTCAAACTGGCAAAAAGGTCCCTTCTTTTTTCTATAGCTCTTTATATATATAAGTCCACCAAAATCGTCTCAGCCCAGCCCATCGGTAGTTTGGGCTATCTAGAGATGAAGTCAGGTAAATGACCCCTTGAAATGTAGATCTTTAAGTGTAAATTTTGGGCTCAAGCTTCACAAAAGTCGAAATGATGCTTTTGTTTCCAGAGGCAAAATCTCCCTACTAGAGTGAGTAGGGGCTGCATCTCTGAACCAGGAAAGTAGTTCAGAATGGAATTTTGTAGAAATGTAGTTTTCTTACTACCTTTTCATGAATATAAGCTAGCAGATTCCAGACTCTTGATCCCACAAGGTCCAAAATCCATCAGAATATTTCACGTTGGCATTGGTTTAGGAATCAGAGACAGTACTTTGCCTGAGGTGCACTGGCATGCCCTGAACTAGGTACCTGGAATGCCAGGCTAGTTCGATCCAGCATAGCTGGGCAATTCTTGGAATATCTTACATGTATGTCCCACAGAGATTCCATGGGAACAGAATATTGATCTGAGGCAAGCAAGATACATTATAAAAATATTTATGCCATATAAAATTATGAAACCAATCCACCCTGCCTGAACTCCCATTGTGTCTGCTCCAAAGGGTCCCCAAGTCAGGGACCAGTTTCCATAAGCTAAAAAAAGCGAGGGGCTAAGGCTCTGTAAAGCCTGGGTCACCACCAGGCAAACAAATTAGAGTACCGTAAACAAAATGAAAATGGCACACCCCCGCCTGAGATGCTGGAGACTAGAGTTGGGCTCTTGTATGGCCTTTTCCAAACCTGGTGGTACCCCCGCGCAGATATTGAAGCAAATCCAGTGAAACACATGGGAGCTGAATTTGGCTAGGAATTATAAAAAATAACACAAGATGTCCTAAAATTTTGAGTCTGTCTTCACTTTTATCTATTCCTGGGGGCGGGCAGGGAACCTTATCCAATATTATATTTTTTTTGTACTCACAGTGGAAGTGGATGTTAGTAAACTCAGCCCCAAATGAATTCTCTATTAATCGCCTTACACCCACCAGCTTACAACCCACCTTTTCTACTACAATATCCTTTCCTACTCTATTGCTCTATAAAAATAATCAAAACCCCTGTGTGTGTGTGAGAGAAAGCAGAAAGCATAGGGAGGGAGGGAGGGAGTAGGGAGAGAGAGAGAGAGAGAGAGAAAAAGAAAGAGAGAAAAGAGAGAGATAGTATATGAGGTAAGGCAGTTCCTCTCGTATTATTCCAGCTCCAATCTTGTTCAGATGGTCATGCAGTCACTTAGCTGGTGACCTCATTTACTCCTTAGAACTACATATTAATTTCTGAACCCTACAACCTGAGTAGAACCCTGAATACCAGTTGATATGGACTAAAGTTCCCCCACACACACACACACACACACTCCGTCAAGGTATTTTGTTGTGAGAACCCAAGCCTTCGCATCTTTCCAATCTGCTGGCCTGTTTTCACAAAAGCTTCTTCTCTGTAGAACTTCACAGCAGCCTTTTAATTTTGTTTAGCCCTTCAAATAGTGCAAAAGCTTTAGTTGATCCTTTACTCTACATAAATGAGTGGGGAGTTCATAGCTCTAGGTGTTATTAAAAGCACTCTCCTTTCAGAGTCTTTTATCAGAGTATTTGTTTCATGGGACTTCCAGTGTCCTCTCGGGCGAGGCATGCCCATCTGGACTGAGTTTTGTGACTGGTTTCAAGTCTGTGTTGGGTCTCATCTTCCATCTTGGGCCCCATAGGATAAGGCATGGTGGCAATTTGACTCCTCCCCTCCCCTCCCCTCAGATGACGCTCCTTGTTTTTACAATCCCAAAAGCATTTGGCTGTGAAGGTCACCTTGACTGCTCATGTCAATCTTAACATTGGAATAAATTTTATTTTCTTTCTGTTTTTAGAATAAAGATCATGTATAATTAGTTACAGTATAAATTGTTTTAAAAACAATGTAGAGAAATAATAAATTAACAGAATAGAAACTAGATGAGATCAGAAACAGGAATTGTGATGCAGGTGGCTTATTATTATAGTTTTTAATTTACTTGCATTTAGTTTTTAATTGTTGCTAAAAAAGAGGTACCCTTTACCGCCAGGCAGATCTCTTGTAAAAGCAAAGGAAACTTTAGATGGTAGGGGTTGATCTCACGATATTTGTACAAAGAGCTTATTTCATAGGAATTTCTCCTCAAGAATAGGTAGGGATGGTTAAAGAGTATTTTTTAAAAACAGCATTTTGCAAAGAAGAATATGTTTCTGTAAGGATAGTTTTCCTCCTTGTAAGAAGCACTCCTTAATCTTAACTTGTTTTAAGTGAGAGGCCAAAATTTCATCTCTTTGTTTACAGTTCCTTCCTGGATTCTCCCAAATTGATATTCTTTTCTTTTTTCTCTCTTCCTAGTGTCCCTTGTAGAATTCCTCAGAGAGTAAATTCAGCTTTCACATGTGTACAAGATGCACTTCCCTTGCTTTGAGAAAACTTTTGACTTGAAAAATTCAAAAAACTTTAGGGTTCAGGTCATTGCGCGTTAACAGAGAGTGGAGAATTCCTATTAGTAAGAGAGAAGAGACAGCTCTTCTGGCTCTAGTAAAACCTCCAACTGCTATTTTTGGCCTGGTTCTTTTTTGAAATCTCACATTTATGGAGCAGACTTAAAACAACAGCTAACCTTTAATTCAGATTCCAAATTATTTTGGGAAATAAAAGGGAGATAATGGAAGAGAGAGAAATAGAGAGAGAGAGAGAGAGAGAGGAGGTGAGAGAGAGTATATAAATAGAGGGATGAGAGTGATGTGAGGACCGTTTTCCCAAGTTGCTTTATGGAACACTTCTAAGGTAAATAAGAAAAGTTTACATTTCCAAATGATGCAGCACCCAAAGACTCAAGGGAAAGCTTAGAAAGCCCGCTTATTGTGCCAAAATAGATCTCTGTGTGCCAAGTTATTTTATAAAGAGTTTTTACCAAACTGCTCCCTTTCAGCGGTTAAGGGAGAGAGAGCTGAGAGCTTTTGGAGCAATCTTCTTTGATGGTCTTTGATATTTTTCCCAGGACCTTGGCTCCAGAGAGCTCTCTCTTCTAGGGATCCAGCATCTCCTCTCCTCACAAAAAGTACTAATCCTTGCACCTGCCCTGAATTCTGGCATCTCAATGGACTTTCTGAGCTCCAGGGATTGTTCTTCTTTGTTAGAGGCTTCATCCCTTTGGGCTGGTTTGAGGTTATTGCAAGCAATACATTCTTGGGCATAATACCAGGTTGCCCTCTATTTCTATTTCCTCTGTAACAATAAGGGATCAAATGTTGTGGGCAATCAATGAAACACATAATAGAAAATAAGTATCTGCAAATACTGAAATATTAGCAAAGAGACATCCTAAATAAAAAAATTCGAACTGGGGTAAATTCAGTGCAAGGGGGAATGAAAAATAATTGATTAATTTTGTTTTCTAAACAATAAAGAGAAGGGGTCAGGGGCGATAGCCCAGTAGGCTTGCTCTGCACTGCCAGCCGGCTCTGTGCCGGCCTGGGTTCCATCCCGCATCCCATGTGGTCCCTCTCGAAAGCACCGCCAGGAGTAATTCCTGAGTGCAGAACCAGGAGTAACCCCCTGAGCACGCCGGGTGTAACTCAAAAAGCAAAAATAAAAAAATAAAAATAAAAATAAACAATAAAAGAGAAAAAATAAAAAAGCTAAGAAATAGAAAAGCAGTGGTAAAGTGATAATCATAAATTGAATGGGAAGTTAGTTAAAACAAAGAGTAGAGTTATGTTACAGTTAAAGAGGTGTTTTCACTATATATGTATAAAAATAGAGGAGCCATATTTTTATGTTATATTTTGAGTGATTATTATATATGTGCCATAAATATACTACATATATATGTCAAGTGAATAACCACTGAAATATACATATTTCTGTAACATGTATACGATGTCTATATACATACATGTTTATTTGTACCACATATGTGTATATAGGGCATATAGGGAAATATAGATATATGTGTATTTTATAGATATAAGCTGTTGAGGACATGTTTAGCTAATCTGGGAGTTTTGTTGTTTTGCTCACTCCCAGCTTAATCTTATTTAAGCCAAGGTTCATTCTAATGAGATCTCTCTTCTATGTAAACACTGCTAGAGGGTGTGGCAGTTACAGAAGTCACCTTGATTGAATAACTCTGACTTATACATCTACTAAGACTTCTATGTTTTCTAGATTGGGCACAGCTCTCTCTTATACCCACTGCACCCAACGGGGACAGTTAGAATTTACCAGGAGACTACCACCCTGGCTACGCTGAGACTAAAGGTAGACTATAGGAAGGATCATACTAGTTTTGCTCTAAGCAGGCGAGTATGACCCTTTCAGTACATGAGAACAAGATACTCAGAATCACCCTGGTGCAGATAATAATAAGGACCTTGTGGGTACCATCTAGATTACATGAAGCTCAGGAAGTTAAGATGTATTACTTTATATCAGCCCCCTCTCTCTCCAGTGTTTTACATAAGAGATAATCTCGGGATTAGTCCTTGGTGTAACCTTTGTTTATACCTGCAATAGGGTGTGGCACTACACTCTGTTTAGGGTTCTTTGTTGGCATGACAACCCTCCCGATTGATTACTTGGTGTATATAAGGGGCTGACTTGAGGCCCCTTCACCTTTTGCCTTTGGTTCCTCAGCCTTCAGCTTTTGGCTCCTGGCTTTTGGCTTTTGGCTTTGGCCTTTGCTCTTGGCCTTTGTCTTCCTGGGTAGGACTCAGCTCGGGTGAGATCCTTCTCTTTGGTGGGAGACTTAGGCTCTTTGGTATGGTCTAAGTTCGGACCAGAGCTAGAGTTTGTTCATTATATTGGAGTGCTGTGGAAGAGCTTTTGTACTATTAAAAGCCATTTTTGGAACTGCACCGGACTCGTGAGTTTTCATCTGTTCTCCCGGCGCCCCCGGAGGTAGAAGACAACCTCTGTCCTGACACTGTCGGGACCCCGGGCGGCGTTCCCCGACAGCACATGCCAAGGAGTAATCATAAAAATTGTAATACTTATGATTCTTTTTATATGTGACAAACAAGACTTCTTGCTCTTTGTTTTTTCTTTATGATCTCATTTGGCCCACCCGGCTTGTCTCAAATCATCTTGTTTTTCTTGAAACATGCAAACAATAATTAAAAAGTGCAGGGATAGTCTCCTTACTTCTTAAACCTAGTAGTTTATTTTAATCTTAATTGTGCTCTTAAATTCTAATAAACAAATCTTTCCACATTAAGTAATAAAGTACCTTCAGAGCTTGGTGAATTGCGCTGAGTCCCACAGAATAGGAAAATCTGGACTATATTGAAATGCATTTTTAGAAACAAATGATTTTCATAAAGGGGACTTTACAAATTTGCTTTGACTTCAAGCATGCTAATGACTTATATTTTATAACAGATTTATAATCTATAAAAGTTATAAATCAATATAATCAATCAATATTTTATAATGCGGGCTGCTTTAAACTATTGAGGCGCATCTCCCCTTTAGCAAGTTAAATTCTTCATGTTGATTCCCCTCCTGTCCCTACTCTTCGTTCAGAATCACAAAGTAAACTCCTCCCCATTAGATGCAAGCAGTAGTTGAAATCCTCCCCATAAGTCTAGGAGTTCTCACCCCAAAAACTCTGTGGAACTCTTGGGAGGACTCACGCCTGTCTCTGTTTTCTGCCACAGCCCTTATCTGCTGCAACACACTCCATGTCGCCGCCACTCAACAGCTTAACTCCACGAAACATTCCTGGAAGCTCTTCAGTTCTATAGATTCCCAGAAGTTTCTGCATTATGCCAACAGTAGGAAAATTTTGTGTAGGGATCACACCAAATTGGACGAGAGTAACAGAGAAGCCAACTAGACTAATCAAACAAAAAAGAATAATACAGAAGTTCAGCTAGCAGGTGGAACAGTTTAGTAGATATTCAGCAGTGAACAAAACTCCTGTGAGAGGAAACAATTTGGGCAACTCCTTTCATGTTAGCAGCTTCTTTGGATAATTCCTTAGCTTCATTTGTCGATCAAGCCCCCAACACCGTAATACTCTCCTGTGTGCCTGCAAAGGAACAGGCTTTTTACCGGTTAAAAATGAGGACCATGGTGGAGAAAGCTGAATGGGATTGATGTTGAACATCAAATGCAAATAACACTCGTATTATGAACAACTTTATAACTAAGGTGTTTAAATGAAAATAAGCAAATAAATAACCTTTCATTTGGACACCATGGCTCAAGGGATAAAGTGTTACCGAGGCCTTGCTTTAGGAAAATAATAATACTCCACATAAGGGCTGAACACAAATGGCAGCTCCTCTAAATGTTTCCTGGGTTATATTCCCTTGTCAAAGATTTATACTAAATGAAATATACTTTTGTTTATTTCCTTTGGGGAAGCATTTAAAGAGAGAGGGAGCTGGGCCATACCACATCCACAAGTCTTGCATTACTAGCTCTGTACTCCAGGGTCATTCCTCGACAGTGCCCCAGGAACCATACTTGAAAGCCCAGGATTGAACTGGGATCAGTAAATATGGCCAAGCAAAATGCTCCTATTTTTTTGATCCTCTTCATGTTATGGCAATTTTCAGTTGGGGCATAAGATGGTTATCTCTTCTCATCCAGATACTAACATTGCTATTCCTATTTTTCATGAGTCAAAAACATATTTTGTGCCACTGATCTTCATTAATTTTAAATTTATTAAAGTGTAGTAAATTGTTTCACCTTTAAAAATAGTGACACCACCTTTACTTATAAATGTACTTCCTTTGAATTATTATTATAAACATTAATGGTTGTTTTCAGGCAATAATGCTGATTTCTTCCATAAAACATTTTAGCTTCTCCACAAATACTCTGCTTTCTTACCAAAAAAGTGGGGAAAATTATGCATTCATAGATTTCTTTCCTGTAGGTATAAAAGTCACTTCACATATATATAGGTGTATTTATTCATATATATTTATATATACATAAGTGTGAAGTGCCTTTGTGTCTTTATATATGTATATAAGGTTAGAAGGGGAGGAGCATAAGCAAAATATAAATTGTTTAGTGGAAGTTCTTCTCAGCTTTAGGGGTGAAGCTTTTCTCCGCTACTTTCTTTAGCAGGAAGTAATGAAAAATAATAATCAGGATATCATAATTATTATATTTATAAAAGTGAAAAAAGAACAATAAAATTAGAAAATATGTTTTCATTGCAGCCCACTCCTTCTGATCCGGACCATTTACAACTTATGTTCCCTTCTCAGTCCTGTAAATTTCTTTAATTGTTATGGGAATCATCCGAGAATTTCTATAGATCATGTATTCATTTAATCTTTTCTAGGGCTATATCAGTGAAGATGTGGTGCCAGAATAGCAGATTGCCTATTCCTTGACATAAAAATTGGGTATTTTAGGTATTTGCAAGCAGAGGTAAATGAAAATAGTTTTTACTTTTTAAAGGGACATATAATTCAATGAGTCACTTATGTTCCTCTTTGTGTACCCTCTTCTTAGCATAATGAGTTCTATTAATACATCTATTTTGATTATTTGCCAAAAGGGGCAAATATTACATAAGTGCTTAAGTGATGAACATCTGTGTAGGGAGGAAATTTTGAACTCAAGAAATTTTAAGAGACACTAAGTAAAGTAAAATACAGATGAATAAGATAAAGTGTTACTGAGAAATGCCTGCTGCATATAGGAAGAAGTTCAGCAAATAATCCATCAAGTATCTATTAAAGACTCAGAACATGCTGTGTAGTTAATACATTTTTTATTCATGGCTTACTAGAATGTACAGAATAAATAATTTCATTAGTTAATTCTATTGAGTAGGCTCTTGCTGCCAAAAACAGACTAAAAATGTAAAGGTGTTAAGCTACCAGGGAGCATTCTTTACTTTTATTAAATATTTTATTTTTATTAATTTTTAAAAAATGTTTTTACTGTAGAGAAATTCACCATGATGATATACAATAAAAGATGCACCATCATCTTTGGGTTTCGATCATACAGCAAGTTCCAGAACCCATCCTTCCAACAGTTCTATATTTCCCACCACCAATGTCCCTTTGATTTACCTCCCCTATCCCCAGCCTCCTTAGCTCTATGGGTGGGTGCAGTTAGACTCTTCTCTGTCTCTGTCTCTGACTCCCTGTCTCTTGTCTCTCTCTGTAAGTTCTCTCTCTAAATTCTCTTTACACATTTTGGCTTTCAAAAACATATATTTATAGGCTACTGTATATTCCTTGCCTATATTCAACTCAAGTAGTTTCAGTTTTGTGTGGCTCCCATGCTCAACAATTAGTACGCTTGTTCCTTTCTTGTGTCTTACCTAACCTCGACTCCAACACACTTTTTGCAGTAGATTCCACCCAATGAGAAGACATCCTGATCCATGTCTGTCTGGCCTGGGTATTAATATCATATTATATTATATTTTTCTTTATATCCTGGGTATATAAATGCAGCCATTCTATACCTGTACTATTCCCTCTCTTGGCTAATTTCCACTCAGCATGAAACTCTCCATGTAAATCCATTTATAAGTAAATACCCCCATAACTTTCGCTTCTTAGTGGCTGCAGTTAGTATTCCATTGTGATGTACCTGAAAGTTTTCATCCGTATGCATCTGTTCTTTGGGCATTCTGGTTGTTTCCAGCTTCTGGCCATTGTGAATAGTGTTGCTAGCGAACATAGAAATGTATATAGGGTGCCTCTTTCTATAAGCTTGGCCCCAGGGCATATTGCCAGGTGTAGTTAAGTGGCTGGGCCTCAAATGGGACCCTAATTTCTAGCGCTTTGGGAGTGAATGTCCATAGCTGACTTCCAAAAGGTTCATGTGTACCAGTTTACATGATCGGATCTCCGGCCAATGGATGACAAAGGTGACCATTTCTCCCAGCATCCATTTTCTAAAAAGTTCCCTTCTATTTTTGTAGTTATTTGCATATAGATAGCCATACTTTTGGGTAACATTTTGTATGTTGCCTCTGTACTCTAGTTATCTTTCGTTTCTAGGAGCTTGGCAGAAAGTTTAGTATTTTCAAAGGGGTACAATATCATGTCATATGCAAATAGTGATAACTTTTATTTTTCCTTGCTTATCTGGGAGCTTTCGTTCAAAAATATTTTTTCTGATGGCATGGCAAGTGCTTACAGCTCCAGTTATATGTTGAATAGACATAGTGGAGAGTGGTCAACCCCCTGTCTTGTTCTGGGATATTAGAAGTGGAAGGTTTTCAGGTTTTCTCCATTGAGAATGATATTCACCACCCCTTTGGTAGATAGCTTTTGACTCCTATTGAGGAAGTTTCTTTCAATTCCCTCAGCCTTATGGAGGGTTTTTATCGAAGTGCACAGGTTTTGGAACTCTGTCAAATGCTTTCCTTGGGTAGAGATCTATTGATATGATAATATGGTTTTTATTTTTCTCTTATTGGATGCGATGTATTATGTTAATTTGATCTGGTGGGAAATGCTGAGTCCATCCTTGCATTCCATGGATGAATCCTACTTTATATCATGTTTTATAACATTTTTGATGAGTTTTTGTATTCTTTAAGGTATTTTGTTGAAAATTTTAGCATTTGTGTTCATCACAGCGAACATCAGGTTCGTAGGTTCCTGTAGTTTTCTTTATTTTTTTGTGATATTCTTGTCTTCTTGGGGTAGATTTAGTGGGGTGATATCTTCCTCATAGCTTTAGCTTGGGAGTGTTCCTGTTTCTTCTATCCGGAAGAGCTTCTTGAAAGGACTGGCAGAGGTTCTCCCCTTAAAGACGGAAGAATTCACCAGTGAATCCATCTCGCACCTGGGATTTTGTGTTTGAGCAGACATTTAATTACTGTTTCCATTTATATTACTGTTTCAATCTGATGGATCTATCATCTTCCCAGAAAGGCAATGGAGTAAGATTATCCAGGACTTCTACTCAAATCTTTTTTGATAGCCACATTCCACCTGCCCACATACCAAATTCCATAGGATGGATATGTCATTCCCAACATTCTCCCCTTCTGAAATCTGACATGCCATCTCGTCGGTAAAGAAGGGAACAGCACCAGGTCCAGACAAAGTCAGACCCGGAACACCTGAAGAATCTGCCGTCGGTGCTCATCCAATACACTAGCTCCGGCTCTTCACAGCTACCTGTCCGAATGCAAGGTGCCTCCCAATGGAAAACCAGCAGGACAGTTCTTACTGTTCAAGAAGGGAGACATTCATGACATCGGCAACTATCGCCATCTGCCTGTTGTCCGTCATCTACAAGCTGTTTACACGAGTCATCCCTGAACAGGATTAGCAGAACACTAGATGAAGGACAACCATGCGAGCAAGCAGGCTTCCGGAAAGGATTCAGCACAATCGAGGCCATATCCACACAGTAACCAAGCTCATTGTGGTTTGTAGGGGAGTACAAGATGCCACTCTGTCTCACGCTCATTGATTTACAGAGAAGCCTTTGATTCTGTGGAGACTGAAGCAGTCATCGAAGCCCCTAGCCAAACAGGGTGTTCAAACCCAATACATCAAGATCCTTCGTGAGGCTGTGGCTACGGATTCACCACCAGGATCTCACCATTCTACAAAGAAGTGATCATTGATGTCAAAAGAGGGGTTCGACAGGGTGATACCATTTCACCAAAACTCTTCAGCGCCACCCTCGAGAACATCAATGCGACAATTAGAATGGGAAGGAATGGGAGTGAAGATAGATGGTCGGCACCATCCACTACCTCCGCTGGCTGATGACATCGTTCTAATAACACCAAAACATTAGCCAAGCAGCACAAATGCTGGCTGACTTTGACCGAGAATGTGGAAAGATAGGTCTACAGCTGAATCTGAAGAAAACTATGTTTATGAAAATGAACTAGTTCCAGAGGCCCCATTCACTCTCAATGGAACAAACATCTCTGAATGCAGCAGTTATGTGTACCTAGGTCGAGAAATCAACATGATGAATGACCTAAAACCTGAGCTGCGCAGGGAGGAAGAGAGCGCATGGAATGCCTTCAAAGGCATCGAAGAAATAGCTAAAGGGACAAAGAACCTCCGGCTCCCGGGCACATCTCTTTGACTCCACCGTTCCCCTGCATTAACATGCGCCTCAGAGACCTGGGCCCTACGAAAGCAGGGATGAGAATGCTATTTGGGTCTCCCAGAGAGGCATCGAAAAGAGCTATGCTTGGAATATCACGCCCACTCAAGTGAGAGAAGGAATCGGAGTTCTGACCCTCCGGCGCTATTCCAGAATCAGGGATGCTGTCTCGTTGCCAAGGCATCGAAAATCAGATGGGCTGGACATGTAATGCGATTTGGAGACAACGCTGGACTAGAGCCGTTACCGACTGGATCCCACGGGATGTCAAAAGATCACGTGGCCGCCCACCTACAAGATGGTCAGACTTCCTTGTCAAGACCTTGAAGGAACAGTTTGAGGCTCTTCATATTCCTGAACCAACCAGATGCCATTGGGCTACATTGGCACGTGATAGGGTCCAATGGAAATATTACTGGTGCCCGCTCGAGCAAATCGATGAATAACGGGATTCAAGTGATCAAGTGAAGTGATTCAATTTCTCAATGGTGATAAGTAGCCTTATTCAGGTATTGCAGGTCTTCTTGTTTCAGCCATGGGGTCATAGGTCATGAATCTTTGTTTCTTCCAAGTTCTTCCACGTTTCCTTCAAGTTTCTACAGTGGGCATCTCATAGCCTCTTCAAAGTAATCTCTGGATGATCCTTTCCCAATTTCAGGGTCCCTGTTACAGATACCTTCTTTCATATTAAGTGAATTCATTTTCTATATTCCTCTGGGCCCAGTGTTACCTAAAAATTAACAAAAGTTAGTGCTATTATTCTCAGATTTTATATTTATTCATCAAATATTTCAATAGTTTTTGAATTGTTTCAATTCATAAGACTTGGGTGGTTTTCTGATCTTCTTTTGTATTTTTCCAATACTGCACAGAATCTGAAAGCCACGGAAATATTTTTTTTAAATGAAGGAAGTTATTTTAAGATATTAAATGAAGAATTAGGTCTGACAAATAAAATCAATAATTTATCACTTAAA